>WNWK01044108.1:0-15228 GCA_009830355.1 Cherax destructor | reverse complement strand
TTGGGAATGTGGAAATTGGGGAAAAGGTGGGAGTTACTAAAAGTATTTGTCAGAGGGCTGAAGAGGGATTGTTGAGGTTTTGGTCATTTAGAGAAGGGATCAAAGTGAATGACTTGGGGGGCGTATAAATCTGTAGGGAAGGGAAAGGGCGGGGTAGGGGTCGCCTAGAAAAGGTTGGAGGGAAGGGGTAAAGGAGGTTTTGTGGGCGAGGGCTTGGACTTCCAGCAAGCTTGTGAGCGTGTTAGATAGATGAAGGGAACGAATTTTTTTGGGACATGACGATCTGTTGGAGGTGAGCGGGGAACATTTTGTGAAGGGATTCGGGGAAACCAGTTAATTGATTTAGTTGGACTTGAGTCCTGGAATTGGGAATACAATGCCTGCACTTTAAAGGGGGGGGTCTGGGATAGTGCAGCTGGGGGGGGACTATTCTCGCTGTCGAGCCCTCTGCAAAGACAGTTTATGTAGAGGTGGTGGTTTGTGATGATGAAAGTATTTTTTTTTTTGGGGATTTTTTTTTTTTTGGGTCCTTGCCTCGGTGAGAGAGGGCCGATTTGTTGGTGACGGGTGTTCAAGGGCTATCCCATAGTGTCCCGGATCCCATATCCTGCCCATGTGATTTTTCGTTAGCCAATCATAGGCCTCCTTTTGAACGCCCCAGGGCCGGGGGCCGGAGTCAGTCCCAAATCCTGATAGGCGGGGAGACGGACAAGCCCGCCGGGGGCTCCCCATCATTTATCGTTTCCCAATATCGCTACCAAAACCGTTTTATTATCTTACCCAATCTATGCAAAAAACCCCCACAACACATATGCACCTGGAGAAGAGAGAATGTAGGGGGAGAGAAAAATTTTGGGGAAAATGTTGAATGAAGGTGGGGATTTTTAAACCCAAAGGAGGTACTTGTGGTTGGGGATCTTAATGCAAAGTGGGAAAAAATGTTGTGGAGGGGAGGGGAAAATTTTCCCGGGGGAAAATGAATGGGAACCCTTTAAGGAGCTATGTAAGAGGTTTGGTAAAAAAAACATATTTTATAAAAAAGAAGATAAATAAGTATACAAGGTATGATATAGCACATAATGAAAGTAGTTTGTTAGATTATGTATTGGTGGATAAAGGTTATGGGTGGCTTCGGGTTTACATGTTTAAGAGTAATGAATATATCGGATCATTATTTAGTTGTAGCTGTTAGGTAAGAGGTAGATGGGACAAAAAAAAATGTCAACAGCAAGTAAGAGAGGGTGAAAGTGATAAACAAGGGAGGAGAAAGTTTGGGTAGATATAAGCAACTTTTGGTAAAAAGGGGGGTAAATGCAAGTATGAATGGTGGGGTGGGGGGGGGTTTGAAGAATGTTGGTATTGTTTTAAAAATGCAGAAGAATGGGGGGCAAAGTTTGTGGCTATAGGAGGGTGGGTACAGGGGGAAAAGAGGAGGATTTGGAATGATGATGAAAAGGGGTGTGAAAAAAGAGAAAAATATAGCTTAAGAGGGGTTTTTTACAAAACAGAAGTGTTAATAGAAAACATACAGTGGTCCTCTACTTCGGCAGCTCCCACGAACAATTATGTAAGTGTTTTTTTGTAGGTGCTTTTGTAAGTGTTTTTTTGGGGGTTAAATGGATTAATCTAATTTTCATTTTTTCTTAGGGGAAAAAATTCCTTGGTATGGGCATTTGAATAGCCGTCGGGAACGAAAGGCTCGCTGGGTCCCTTTTTATATGGAAAGTGAAAGGTGATGAGAATGGTGAGAGTGAAAAGAGCAATAAAGAGGGAGAGGCACTGTAAAGAAATTTTGCAGAAAAAAAAAAAAACGTTTTGGGGTGAGATAAACAAATTAAAAAGCCTAGGGAACGAATGGTTTGTCAGTTAAAAACGGTAGGGGGGTTAGTAGATGGTGAGTGGGGGTATTGGGTGATGGCGGGGGAAAATTTTGAGGAACTTTTTAAAAATCAATGGAAAAGGGGGGCGGAATTTCATGCACTGGCCGGGAGGTATCCTTTTTGGATGAGGAAGAGCAGGATTTAGTGTGGATGAAGAATTGTGGGGTGTTCCGGATTTCGGGTGCGGATGTATATAGGGTGTAAAAGAAAGTGGGGTTTCCCAAAATTCGGATGTGGATCGATATCCGCCCTCACTAATCTGTGAGACAAAATTATCTATGGAGGCAAAGAAGGGAATGTGAAAAATAGTGGTACCCACATCTTATAAGGGAAGCTTGGGTTGAAATGCTGCAGCGGGGGGAGGCTGGAGGCAGGGAGATGTCCTGTCTAAAGGGGAATTTTGGTGTAAAATGCAGAGAATTCGGAGGGGGAAATTAAGAAGGGGTGGAGCAAAAATTTATGAGGGGTGGGAAAGGGGTTTTTGAGGTGGTCTGGGCATTTAGAGAGAATGGATCAAAGTAGAATAACTTGGAGAGCATATAAATCTGTAGGGGGGAAGGAAGGAGGGGAGGGGTCTTCCTCGAAAAGGTTGGAAAGGGGGGGGTAAAGGAGGTTTTTTTGGGCAAAGGGGGTTGGACTTCCCCGCATGTGTAAGCGTGTTAGATAGGGGGAATGGAGCAATGGTTTTTGGGACCTGACGAGTGTTTGGAAAGTGAGCAGGGTAATAGTGAAGGGGTTCAGGGGAAAACCCGTTAATTGATTTAGTTGGACTTTAGTCCTGGGAAAAGGGGAAATACAATGCCTGCACTTTAAAGGAGGGGTTTTGGGGTAGGCAGTTTTGGGGGGACTTCTAAACTGCATATCTGACTCCCCTGCAAAGACAGTGATTATGTATGAGTGAGGTGAAAGTGTTGAATTTGATGAAAATTTTTTTTTTTGGGGGTTTTTTTTTTTTCGGTCACCCTGCCTCAGTGTGAAATGGGCCCACTTGTTGAAAAAAAAAAAAAAAAAGTTTAATTTATATAAAAACCCTTTTAAAAATCTGAAGAAATATTCAGTGATTAACATTTGGGAAACCACAACAGTTCCATAGAAGACAAAGCAGACTTTATTTAGATTATTAACCGAAAATTAGTAACTAGTATTGTACATTATCATGGTCAAAAGTAAGTTTTATGTACTGCTGTGCTTTTAAATGATGTACTGCATCTACTCTAGCTGTATTTCAACAACTGCTGAACGTGCTGATTGATAATTGAGTTAATGCTAAAACCATACGAGTGTAGTGAACAGTACAAGTTTTTATGAAAATGTAGTGTTAATAAAAAAGTTGTGTAAAATGAACAAAAGAACATTTGGAAAAAATGGGGTTAATTCAGTAAACCCCCAAAAAAATAACACTTTTTTTATACATACTTTTTAATGCAACTAAAAAAAATCAAGTTTTATATTCCTTACATTATAACTGTCATTGCTTATTGATCTAGAAATGGGGAAAAGGGTTGATCTAACCTTCACAATACAGATGCCCTTGACTCACAATGGTTGAACTTAAATAAAAAAAAAAGGAAAATCCCGTGACGGGAACAATACAAAAATCCACACATAGAAAGGGGATTTACAGGGACGTTTCCCCCGATTTGGACCATTTCAGTCACACTGATTTTGAAATGGCCCAAGTTGAACCATCGTCAAACCCTCCCTTCTATGTGGGGTTTAAAATTTTTTAATTTGGGAACATGATACTTGAATACAAGTTCGAAACTTGTATTCATTTATTTACTTTTCTATGCTGGTACGGTGGCCATCACTAATCCGGTTCCATCACCAATCCGGCACAATTTCAGCTAGCATTTTTAAATTTGGGGTCACCACCCAACGTCCCCTCTGTTTGGTGGCACTACTTGCTGTTTAAGTCATTCCAATTTTTTTTTCCCCATTTACTGTTAAAACCCTGCTCTTTTTTAGCCCTAGCCATGGTTCCAACAAAAAAAGAAATGCATCTCGTTGTGTAAAGAATTTCCCCTCATTGTCTAAAAAAGATAAGGTGGCTTTGAAGCCACTGTCAGTCGCCATGAGCTCAGCTCACTCACATGTTACCGGGAAATTTTAAAAGAGAGAATAGGTCTGTGTGGTAAGTGTACACTATCCACTATAAGTGGTACCTCGACTTAAGAGCAGCTCCCCAAAGAAAATTATGTAAGTGTATTTCTGTGTCTTTTTTAAGTGCAATTTTTTGAAACAGATTAATTAATTTACATTTTCCTTTTAACAAAATTCTTTGGGATCGGCACTAAACAGCCTTCAAACAAATTAAGCTCGTAAGTCGAGGTGCCACTGATATAAAAAAACGTGCAGCACGCAGTATAGAAAACTCTGATCATGTTTTGGGGTAAAACAGAGACTTTGGGTGATTTTTGTATGATTTTTGCTTGTATGCTCGTTTTTTGGGCCATTTAAAGAATGGAAGATATATTTAAATTAAAATAGATTTTGATTGGTTTTATGATGAAAAGACCCTTTAAATTATCAAATTAACGGAAATGTTGATTTTTGTGATGTTCAAAGTAAACAAATAATCATTTAAAACGTGTTCAACTGGTCAGTCTAATATGTGGTCACAAATGGGTTGACATTATTTATACAGTTATTACAATAATGCAGTAGTCTGCAAACGTAAATCTTTTTTTTTTTGTGTGTAAACACAAATTCTTGGGTAGTAGGTTGGTAAACAGAAACCCGCCCGGGGAAAGGTACTACCGCCCTGCCAAGTGAATGTAAAAACAAAAGCCTGTAAATGTTTTACATGATGGAAGATTTTGTTTTTTTTCTGTCTCATAAACATGAAAGATTTCAGGTGTCTTGTTACTTCTACTTACACTTAGGTCACATTCCCTTCATGTACAAGCATATATATACCACCCCTCGGGGTTTTTCTTCTATTTTCTTACTAGTTCTTGTTCTTATTTCCTCTTATCTCCGGGGGAAGTAACAGAATTTTCCTCCGTAAAACCCTCGTTCGTAAGTCGACTAAAATGCCCGGGGGCAAGGGGCAAACCCCCCTTTTCCTGTATACATTACTAAAGTTAAAAAAAAGAAACTTTTTTTTTTCTCTTTGGGGCCCCCCCGCCGGGGAAGCGCCGATTTTTTGAAAGAAAGAAGAAATACAAATTCAAAAAGGAAAGCACAAACACAGTGTCTAGTTTTAAGTAATCACTATGTACTATCATCTTGTCTAGTTTTAAGTAGTTACTTGTGTATTAGGATTAGTCTGCCCCCAAAAGCCCCGGCATGATATAACTTTCTTTCTACTTACAAACCAAAATTGTAATTACATATTGTAACCTTTAAGAAATAAACCTTTAATTTTTATCCTTGGTGGGGCAATCCCTTTGTTGGGGGAATATACAGGTAACAGTTGTAACACTGTGTGATGCTTGAATCTCGGTTTCAATGTAGCTTGGGGGATATAAAATAGTGAATTGCCGTCTGTGAGAGTTTGGCTGCCATGTTGACATCAAAGAAGGTGCCTTTAGCACTGAGGGAACGGGGAATTTTTTTATGTCCCTTGGCCCCCTGGTTCTGGTCTTCAATGGATGTTTTGATTTCTTCAATGTCCTGGGTAGGTGAGTTTATCCAGTCACTTGAGGACGTTTCTTGGCCCTAAAGCTGGGAAGTCATGACAAAATCCCCCATTGAGAGTTGTTGAAACGTCAGTGGTGATGAGTTTCTCGGCCTCGATTTCATCAGTACAGACAACAAGTAATAAAATCGCATTACATTTGACCTGCAGAATCCCGCAATGGCAGTAAAGTGTAATTTAGACGAGTCTTGACTGTCCCAATTTTGGTTTGATCTTCACCCCAGTTTGAGAAGTGCATCATGGAAGATGATGCCAAATGTAAAGAAAAAGTTCCCCCCAAGGGGAATCGCGGGGGAACAAGTGTACTGAAACTTTTTCACTGCTATTTGAATTTTTTGGAAAAAAAATAAAAAAAAAATAAAAATAAATAAAAAAAGGGGGCAATAGTGTGCGAAATTAGGGAAAAAAAAAATTAGGGTCAGTACTTACCAAGATACAGTGGAACCCCAGTTTTGCATGCCCCAGATATCGGACGATTGGGTTTTAAAGAACAGTTTTTGTGAAAAATTTTGTAGATATCGGCCCCATGACCCGGGGAAATCGCCCCGATTAGACGGGGGCCCACTTCCATACATTCATACTCACTCTTGGGCACATTAAATGTCTTATTTTACGTTAATACAGCCTCCCTCATTTGGGCGACGACTTTTTTACTGATGCCTCGGGCTTTTAAAGTTTTTCATACCTAAATAATGACGAATATTAGGCTGAATTCCCCCAATTCTGTTTATTTCAATATACAGTAAATTACTGTATAAACATTTAAATATACCAGAAATGTTAAAAATGGGAAAGGTACTTTAAAAACAATATCAAAGATGGTTTGACAAAACTCACTACCATTATGTATGCCCCCACTTAGCAACAAATTCATTTAACGACGTGGTCTTAGGAAGGGAACTTCGTCGTTAAGGGGGAAATTATAGACATTTTCATTAATCCATCTATGATATTTTCTTCAAAATTATATAAGAAACATGTTACATAGCATAGTATAAACATGCAATGTTTATATGCCATCGAGTAGTGGTAGCCCCATGGGGGGAAAAACATTACTTTTTCTCTTCCTCTGGTCAAGCATTAGAGAAAACACTACTTTTTCCCTTTTTAGTCAAGCGGGGAGAAAAACATGTATGAACCGCCTCCCCCAAGGGACCCCCCTTCTTTTCAAAACGCTTTTATTTCAATTCTCGCATGAATTATTCATTACTTCCCCCTTTGTTTATAAAAGGCATCTAAAGGAAATTTGTTAAAAACGTTTAAAACCCCGGTGAACAAGGTATATGATGGTAATAATAGGGCCCTGGGCCTCATTAAATATCAGTAGCTAGTTGGGTATGTATGTAGCCCAGGTTTACCTATCGGCTACCTCCCCCTTTTTCAGCCACCTACATCTGGCTACTTAGTAAATAAGTAAGTTGATTCAGGTAGTACATTAAATCGTTAAATAGATTATCATACATAGCAGCATATGTGTAAAAAAACCCTTTAGGATAACCCAAAAAAGAAAGACAGAGTGATTTTCCTAAAAAAAAGTACTACCCCCCTTTTTTGCTACATTAAGATACAAATATACTGTTTTTTAAGATAAGTAATGAATGGGGAAGAGTTGGGGGGCCTACCACGGGAAAAGGTTTAACCACTGAAGAGCTGCAACACTATAAAATTTATTTTTTGTTAATTTTTTTGGATGTCTGGAATGGATTAATTATATTTACATTATTTCTTATGGGAAATATTGTTTTCAGTTTTCATAGGATTAGATTTAGAATGACCTTCTGGAAGGGAAATTTTTTGGGAAAACGGGGGTTTCCACTGTATGGGGTCACGTTGGTGTTTTATTTTTCCCCGGGGAATCCAGGTTTTTAATGAACTCCATGAAGCAGGGTTTTAATCAAAGTGCCACCCCCACGGGACACATGAATCGTTTTCCTTCCATTTAAATTACTTTGTGGTGTAACAAACCAAATTTTTTCTGAAAAATTTTACTTTTTTTTGGGGGAGATGGTATTTGTATCGGGAATTTACAGTTAGTTAGATTTGCTCTCATTTCCCCCTCTGGTTGGGTTGGGGGGACAGGTCGCTGTTAAGGGGAAAGGTACAGGTGTATTATACTTTTTTTTACTATCTGCTTTATGAGACTGAGGGTGAATTCTGCAAAAGCGGTTGTTTCTTAGTTTTTTCCGTCCGTTGAAGGCATTGAGCATTACAATGTCTAAAAGTGAAAGAATACTTTTATGTATCATTTGCAATTCCTCCCCTTTTAATCAACCCTATTTGCTTTGTTCCCGCGACACCATATTGTTCATATAGTGGGCGACAGCAGCTGGCTTTACAATACTTTCATTGTTGTCCTTGTTCACTTTGTCTGCCTGTACCACCCGTTTCTTTTTGGAGGGTTTTGGGAAGCTTTTTCCCGTTTGTCATCCCCACGTCAGTGCCATGATGTTTTTTAATTTAAAAAAACTTGCACTCCCTTTTTCAGCACTCCCTCCAGTGAACCTTGGCATATTTTTTCCTGTGTCTTCTCCCCCCTCCACATTTTCATTATTGCTTACAGGGAAAACCCAAGTGAGTAGGGGTTTTTCCCAGTTGTCTGTGAACAATGTAGGGCCCCCTTGCCATGGTAAAAAAAAATCTTTCAAACAACATCCCCGGAAATGCCCAGCATCCACCTGGTATCATCTAGTCTCCCCGGTGTAGATAATGACATCCAACATAACCCCCAGTCCAAACAAAAAAAGTTTTATACCAAAGCAATTAATTTTGATATATATTGTTTGAATGACAGTTGCCCCTTGAATAAGAAGTTTATTCAGGTATACAAAATACAGTTACATAGTTATCATAAAACCCAGCATATGTGTAGAAAACCCTAAAACCCAAAAAAGTCAGACAGAAACTTATATTTCCATTGGACCCCGTCAACAACAATGTTCTTGAAGGGAAAAAGGGTAGGCACTAAATTTTTTTTTGATTCAGATACTTTAAAACCTTCATGGATTTTGTATAATACGTTATTTCTGTTGGGTCTTTTCCCTGTCCGAGAAGAAAACCCCGTAGCAACAGCTGAATTTTTCGGGGAAGACGGGAGTATTGGGGGGAAAAGAATTGGACCAGTACTTTTTTTTTTTTTTCCAACAAGCCCGGCCCGTCTCCCACCGGGGCGGGGTAATCCTAAAAAAAAAAAATTTCCCCAAAAAGAAAATACTTTCATCATCAAACATTTTCACCTCAAACATAATCACTGTCTGCAGAGGCCCCTAGATACGACAGCTGAGAATAAGTCCCTCCAACTGTCACATCCCAGACCTCCCCCCAAACCCTTAAAAATTTCCCGGGGCCTGTTTACTTCAAGTACTGCCCCAAACGTATATTTACTTTTTATTTTCCTTCCTCCAAATTTGGCCTTCCCGGGGATGCCTGGTCAGCATAGAAGGGGTCTTAACACTCATGTGTGCCATTTTAAAAAATGGGGGAAAATTTTAGTACCTTGTGGGAGCCCCGGTTTTGGGGTTAAAGAGCAAACACTGCGGAAAAACACCAAGGATTCACGATGTCATGTCATATTAACCCCCCTTTTTTAAGGGGAAAAGGGATGTCGGCAAGCTGGCCGGCCAGCTGCCTGGCTGGCTAGCCACCTGGCTGCCAGCAGGGTACCTGATTGGCTGTCTCTATATCCGTCTGTCTGTCTGTATCTATCTGTCTCTATCTCAAAAACATACGTAAATACAATTATACCAAGTGTAAAATTACCTAGGAAACTAAAAAAATTCAGACAAAGTGTTATACTTGTTGGATCTCGTAATACCAGTTGGTTCATGAGACAAGCAGACGGGGAAAGGAGACGACACACAGGCAGACAAAAAAGACAGACACGGGCGGGAACAGATAGATACAGACAGACAGACAATTTTTGGTAAAAAAAAAGGGAAGCATGTAAGCTCATCAAATGTCATCACTGAATTACTGGACTGATAAGAAGAGAAAAGCTACCCTAACCCCTCATCAAATGCCACCAGCCCCCATTATTTAAGTTTAAGATAAAGTGACAAACATCTTACAAATGCCTGGGGGAACTTTATTTTTGACTATCATTATTATTTTTTGCACTTCATTATTATTATTATGCACTATCATTATTATTATTTTTTTTTAGTAAAACCAGACCTAATATTACTGTCAAAAAAAGATTGGCTATGAAATCAAAGAACTACTATAAATTGTAATTACCAGAACAAAAAAAAATAAAATAATAAAACAAAAAGGGATATGGCAACAACCCCGCGGGCGGACCCCGTTGCTGTCAGGTGGCATCCAGTCCAATTCCCCCAACCTAAAATCTCGAAAGTACTGAAAACCCCAATTTTTTTTTTCCTATAACCCCTTAAAAAAATTTCTCTTCATTTCCCCATAATTTTTTTTAAAAAAATTGGGGGTGTAGCGGGAAAAAAGTATATATAAAATTTTTTACCGTTTAAGGGTTAATGTGCAGGCATTGTACCCAATTTAGAACTCAAGTCCAATTTAAAACAATTAACTGGTTTCCCTGAATTTTACAATATATTACTTGCTCACACTCCAACAGCTCGCCCGGTAACAAAACCCTTCCCTCTCCATTCACTCCATTAACATGCTCACCATGCTTGCTGGAAGTCCCAAACCCCCCACCCCCAAAAACCCCCTTTTCCCCCCCCTCCAACCCTTTTCCAGGACGACCCTACCCCCCCCTTTCCCTTTCCCCCGATTTTCTAAAGTCATTCTACTTTGATCCATTTTCTCAAAAAGACCAAAAACCCCCTCAACAACCCCTTCAGCCCTCTGACAATTACTTTTTGGGAACCCACATCCCCCTAATTTTCCCAAAACCCCCAAATTTTTTGCCCAATATTTTTCACCCACATTGCCTTAGACAGGGTATCTCCACCCCCCTCCCGCCCCCCTCCTCGCTGCAGCATTTAACCCATCCTTCACACCCTTTTAAGTGTTGGACCATATACTTTTCATTCCCCCCTTTTTTGCCTCCATGGATAACGTTTTTGTCTCCCGATACCCAAGCCCCTCACCTTTTTTTCCCCTCAATTTATGGTTAACCTCCTTTTATAAACCCAAACCGCCGACAAGTCAACTCCCAAAAAGTATCTGAAAAAATTCCCTTCCCTTTCCCTAACCCCCTTTCCCAATTTTGGGTATCAATTTTTTTTTATTTAAATCATTTGATACCCCCATCACCTTCCTCTTATCTATGTTTACTTTTAAATTTCTACCTTTTTCACCCCCCTCCCAAACTCATCCACTAACCCTTTAAAAAATTTTTTTAGAACTCCCCTAAGAAGATCATCAGCAAAAAATAACTTTTTGACCCCCTCCCATTTTGCATTTGATTCCCCAAAATTTTAATCCCACTCCTCTCCCCAAAACCCTAGCATTTACTTCTTTTTTTACTACCCCATCTTTTAAATATATTAAAAACCCTGGTGACATTACAACCCCCGTCTAAGACCTACTTTTTTCCAGGAAGTAATCTCCTTCTCTCCTCCCCCCTAACCTGAGCCTATCCTCATTCAGTAACTTACTACCTATTCCCTATACAGTGGAAGGTTAAAAAATAAAGTGGGAAGGGATTTTGGGGTCTGAAAAGACTAACCCTTTTACATTTTTTTCTTAAGGGAAAAAATTTTTTCCTTTAAAAACACTTGAGCAGGCTTCTGCAATGAATTTTTCGTTAACCAGGGTTCCCCTTTCTTGAACACCATTGCCATCACCAAAAATGCAGAAAAAGACAAGTCCCTTTCTGGTGCCCCCGGGAAACTCCCCCCCAGAGGTTGGGGTGGGAGTCCGGGGCCACACTGGCCACCTTAGAGGTAATGGGATAAGGGTCATCTGGGACACAAATTTGCACTAATTCCTCAATTTTTAGGGGTCCACATTTTCAAAACCCCCGGGGTTTTATAGCACTTTCCTCAATAAGACATGTTAATATGATGGGGCACGAGTGAATCACGGGGGTTTTCCATGTCATTGACCCAAGCTGGTGCTGAAAAAACTGGTGCCACCTTTTCAAAACATGATCCCAAACCCAATACTGGACACTTTTAGTAAACCATTCTCTCCCCGGCTGGGCCGGCCCATTGGACCAAAATTGAAGGCGGAAAAAAAAACGTCAATCTATTTTTGGCAAAAAATGGAGGAAAAGATAATGTTTCGGGCAGAATTAAAAAATTTAATGCTGGTTTTTTTTAAATTTTTTTAACCAGCCTGTAAATTTAGTTACTTTCCTTCCCAAAATTCCCGTTCGTAATGAGAGATTTTTTTTTGTTCCATTTAAAAAAAAAGAAGTGCCAAACCCAAAGGGGTTTTAAGCAAAAGAGGGAAAGAACAGGGGGGGGTAAAATTGGAAAAGAGGGAAAAGAATTATTATTAGAACAGTGCAGCAGATATTGATTGGGGGGAGAGAGTATGGAGGAGGTAAAAAGTATTCAGATATTTAGGAGGGAAAGGGCAGCAGGGGGCTATGAAAGATGAGGTGACTCATTGAAACAGAGGAAAAAAGGGGAGTGGTGCACTGAGGGGGGCTGTGGAGGGGGGGAACTTTTGTCCATGGGGAAACAAAGAAGGGGGGGAAAGTATGAGCGGATAGTTATACCAACGTTTTTATATGGGGGCAAAAATGGGGGGAATGTTTGGGGGAATGTGTCTAGGGCAAATGTGGTGTGAATATAGTAGAGAATTTTGAATTTTGGGAAAATTTGGAAAAAGGGGGTTTCCCAAAAATATTATCCCGAGGGCTGAGGGGGTTATTGAGGTGGTTCGGACATGTAGAAAGGGGACGGGAAAAAGAATAACCCGAAAGGTATAAATCTGGTGGAGGGAAAAGGGAGAGGTCAGCTTTGGAAAGGGTTTGGGGGGAGGGGTAAAGGGGGGTTTTTTGCAGGGGTTTAACTTGCAAACAAGGGGAGCTGAAAAATAGGGGGCAAAGGGAAAAAAAATGGTTTTTGGGTTGACATGCTGTTTGGGAAAGGAGCATAATATTTTGAAGGGATTCAGGGGAAATGGGAGGGCCGGGCTTGGTCCGGGTATGGGGGGTAAGGTGCACCTGATGGGGGGGGAAGTTGCGGGTTTTTTAACTTAAAAAGCGCACCCCTGGGAAAAGGGGGAATGAATGAAATGAAAATTTTTTTTTTTCAGTCCACCAAATTTTATAAACAGCCATGGAAAAAAAAAAAAAGGGCAGGGGGGAAAGGGAAAATCCCCGGGGGAGAATGGAAAAAGAGGAGGAAAAGGTTTAGAGGGAAAAGGGGAACATCATCAAAGGGGTTTGAAAAACAGTTGTCCCAAAAAAATCAAAAGAGGGGAAACTGAGTTTAAAAGGGAAAATAAAAAAGGGGGATTTTGGGGCAGGGCGATGTCGGAGGTAAAATTTTGCTGGTTTTTTGGGTAGAGGGGCACTCCAACGAATAGGGGGATCAAAAAACTGGAACCCAATTTAATAAAAGGGGGCCCTATGAAAAAAGGGAAATCTTTTTGATTAATCCGTTAAAAAATTTTGATGAAAAAACTTTAAAAATAAGAAAACCAAAAAATAATGTAAAAAAAAATTTAAACCATTCAGACCCCAAAAATAAAATACATTTTTTTAGAAAAAAAACTGTAGTTTTACATACAGAAAACAATGAGAAATAAATATAAATTTACTAAAAAAAGGATAAAAAATTTAAAATCACTTTTACCTTTATTGAAGACTTTATTAAATGGGAAAATAAGGAGGAGGGGAGGGTTTTTTTTGGGAAGGGAAAAACCCCCCCATAAAAAATTCAGGTATCAAAACCCATCCGGGGTTTTCCCCTTTTTTGTCTTTTTCTGGGGACTAAGACCAGCTTAGAATACTGGACCCCCCGCCGCAAAACATCTTCCCAAAGGGGGTCTGTTTCTGGCATCTCTAAAATTTGCCTTTAAAAAAGGGGCAAGGTTTTCATTGAACACAAAAACAAAACAGCTTGCAAAAATCTTTGTTGGGTGATAATTTCCCAAAACTTTAACTTAAATTTCCCCTTTGCACACGCCTTTTTTAAATGGTTGATTTAGGAAACCGTTTGGGGATTTTTCATGATCTGTCGGATTCTAGCATTCATGAGTCACAAGAACTTTTCCAGCGAACATTTTGGGTGTTGGGTATGAGATGTCAATTTACCTTTTGGGTCATCAAAGGGTTTTCCTCACTTGATGGGGCATCTGGAGTGGGAACAGCACTCTCTGCATCTTCATATTCATACAACTAAGTCCCAATCACTATCTTCAGTACTAGAATCCCGCCTGGGCAAATAAAAAAGGTCAATAAAAAATCTGTGGGTGAGGATATGTCTATAACAAGACATAATGGTATGGTGAAGATTAAAACCATAAAAAATGGGAACCCTTTTTTAAGGGAAAAGTTTTTTCCACAAAAGTGGCTTCACGTTTTAAAAGCAGAAAAGGGGTAAGGAGAGGTTTGAGGTTCAGTCCCCCGCCTTTTTAACATGTGTTCAGTCCATCACTCTTGTAGAAAGTACAGCATAGGCCAGAGAAGTGGCTTATATACTGTAGTCAGGGGGAGTGGAAGCAGGAGGGGGCGGGATCACAGTGGAACCATCCACTAGTGTAAATAGGTCTTCGTCCAAAAGGGTTTGGGCAAGATTTAAAGGGAAATTTCCTTTAACAAGTTCCCATGATGTTGCAGTGTCTGACACATGATAAATGGTGTCTGACAGATGTGAAAATGGTGTCTGACAGATGTGAAAAAATGGTGTCTGACAGATGTGATAAATGGTGTCTGACAGATGTCATAAATGTTGCATACGTGTCTCAATCTTCAACTTTTGGTTTTGAAAACCCTTCATCACCCCGGGGGGTTGGACCTTTAGGGGGAACTGCCAATTTTTTAAATTTTTATTAAATCAAAAAACGCTAAACCACAGGGGGTTTTACAGCGCTGCAGGTTTTGTAGGATGCAGGGGGAGTGAGTTGTAAAAAGGGAGATGGACGATTAGTAGGGTTAGTGCTTGATGACGGTGGGTAGTGCAGGGGGGGAGGGTAGCAAGAGATCGGGGGTAGAAGGGACTGAGGGAGGTGTTAAAAGGTATAATCTTCAGAGTTTGTGTAGTAAGTCAGTTTCTGCCAAAAAATCAAAAAAGAGAGTCAGGATTAAAGGGGGGTCCATCTGCAAGAAGGGGAAAGGGAAAGAAAAGGGGCCCCAGAGCGGGAAAACGTCGTTGAAGGTAAATTTGCGTGCTCGTTGATAAGGGCAGTCCCAAAAGGGAAAGGCCAACAGACACTGGGAAACCCGACAATGCTCACAGAGAGGGGGAGGAGCCCTCCATGAGATCCCCGGGGGTAAGACGAGGGGGCCGTGCGAAGACGGGGGGAAATCTCCCCAAACCCCAATGGTGACAAGAAGAAAGGCCGAAACCCAAACCGGTTTAAAGAAGAAATTTTTTTATTTTAGCAGGGGCAGACCAGGATTTATGCCAAGGGGCAAGGTGGGATTATTTTTATTAAATAAAAGGCAAAACCCCAGGGGGTTTTACAGCGGTGGTTGGTTAAAGGGTGCAGGGAGAGTGAGTTGTAAAAAGGGGGATGGACGATTAGTGGGGGTATGGAGTGCTTTATGACGGTGGGGGTTTCAGGGGGGGAGGGGGGGCAAGAGATCGAGGTTTTGAAGGGACTGAG
>WNWK01044107.1:0-15229 GCA_009830355.1 Cherax destructor | reverse complement strand
TAAAGTTAAGCCAATGCCCGACCCAGCCAGGTCAGGTTACATTCACTTAAGGAAGGAGCACTGCATCTGACCTAGTAGCACAAGCTAGTCAAGACCAACTCACACCCAACCGCACCCACTCATATAATTATCTAGCCGACGACCTGGAGCTACCGTCTCCAGGTAGTCAGGTCACTACCACTTAAGGAATTAATACAGCAACTGACCTGGTAGTACAGTCAGGTCCAACTCACACCCACTCATGTATTTATCTAACCTATTTTTAAAACTACACAACGTCTTAGCATCTATGACGGTACTCGGGAGTTTGTTCCACTCATCCACAACTCTATTACCAAACCAGTGCTTTCCTATATCCTTCCTGAATCTGAACTTTTCCAACTTGAAACCATTGCTGCGAGTCCTGTCTTGGCTGGATATTTTCAGCACGCTATTTACATCCCCTTTATTTATTCCTGTTTTCCGGCACAGCTAAGCAGACATTGCCAAAAAGTAGCAAGTTGTGCCATGCCTTGATGGTTGGTGGAGCATTTAGGATAGCAGAACCATTGTTTACTTTTATTAACAGGTCCGTAAGTTTCCCAGCTGTGTGGACGGGCTGCTTTGGGAATATGTGTGAGTGTCTTGGTACCTGTTGCTTTAATTGCTTTCAAGATATTATCTGATGAGATGAGATCTGTTGGAGTGGGTTCAGGTGCCTGAAGTGGCTCTGGGTTATCACTTTCCACAGGAGGACATCCTGAACCCGGGCAGCTACCATGTTTGCAGAGGAAACCATTAGCGTTGAGACAACGAAGCAGTAAACACGACTGACACTTGCCTCTCCTAGTATTGCTAGCTGTGCCATTTCCCTGGCTGCTCGCTTCCTTCTGACTGGCATTCATCTGGCTAAGTAGACTGTAGGAGTGGAGTACGACATACTGGATGGGTATGGTGCGTGGAAGGTAGTGAACTTGACGGTGGTGGCCTAGTAGGGCTTGAGGGGTGTCCCTGGGGTTTGGGTGGGGGACGCACAGGAAGTTGGGTGAGGGAGGCGCAGGTTGTTTGGTGGGGGTAGCCAGGGGAGAAGAGTGAGGGGAGTACACTACACATGGACTTGCACTCTATGTATTGTTCACACTGTCTTACAATACACACAACATTGTCCCATGTACGTCATGAAAGACGTGGGTATGTGCACTGCTGAACACCAGTGTCTTCCCTCACCACCTACACACAGCGCCTCTTCCCTCTCCCCTGTGGCGTGGGGGAGGCGGCACTGGTCACTCCCTCGTTAACATTAACCACACATTGTTTTTCCATAACATATGCCTCTAATTATTCCATGCATCGACACGTAATCATTTCCAGGTTAACTGGAAGCATAGAGTATGATGCAGGAGATAGATGTTTTTATGAGAGCTTTTCGAGGATTGTATATACAATAATCTTGGCCGGCACTCCCACACAGTGTAGGCCTTATTCTCCCTCATATATATATATATATATATATATATATATATATATATATATATATATATATATATATATATATATATATATAAATATATTGTCATGTTTCCTTTTATAGTTCCTTGATAATGTGAGTAGTCACGAAAGCGCTTGGAATTCTTCTATTTTTTCATAGTGGTTGTATTGCATATTTTGATATCACCTGTTTACTGTGATCTTTTGCATATATATATATATATATATATATATATATATATATATATATATATATATATATATATATATATATATATATATATATATATATATTTTTTTTTTATTTTATTTTTATTAACACATCGGCCGATTCCCACCAAGGCAGGGTGGCCCGAAAAAGAAAAACTTTCATCATCATTCATTCCATCACTGTCTTGCCAGAGGGGTGCTCTACACTACAGTTATAAAACTGCAACATTAACACCCCTCCTTCAGAGTGCAGACACTGTACTTCCCATCTCCAGGACTCAAGTCCGGCCTGCCGGTTTCCCTGAATCCCTTCATAAATGTTACTTTGCTCACACTCCAACAGCACGTCAAGTATTAAAAACCATTTGTCTCCATTCACTCCTATCAAATACGCTCACACATGCTTGATGGAAGTCCAAGCCCCTCGCACACAAAACTTCCTTTACCCCCTCCCTCCAACCTTTCCTAGGCCGACCCCTACCCCGCCTTCCCTCCACTACAGATTTATACACTCTCGAAGTTATTCTGTCTCGTTCCATTCTCTCTACATGTCCGAACCACCTCAACAACCCCTCCTCAGCTCTCTGGATAATAGTTTTGGTAATCCCGCACCTCCTCCTAATTTCCAAACTCCGAATTCTCTGCATTATATTCACACCACACATTGACCTCAGACATGACATCTCCACTGCCTCCAGCCTTCTCCTCGTTGCAACATTCATCACCCATGCTTCACACCCATATAAGAGTGTTGGTATAACTATACTCTCATACATTCCCTTCTTTACTTCCATGGACAAAGTTCTTTGTCTCCACAGACTCAAGTGCTCCACTCACCCTTTTTCCCTCATCAATTCTATGATTCACCTCATCCTTCATAGACCCATCTGCTGACATGTCCACTCCCAAATATCTGAATACATTCACCTCCTCCATACTCTCTCCCTCCAATCTGATATCCAATCTTTCATCACCTAATCTTTTTGTTATCCTCATCACCTTACTCTTTCCTATATTCACTTTCAATTTTCTTCTTTTACACACCCTACCAAATTCATCCACCAACCTCTGCAACTTCTCTTCAGAATCTCCCAAAAGCACAGTGTCATCAGCAAAAGCAACTGTGACAACTCCCACTTCGTATTTGATTCTTTATCTTTTAACCCCACACCTCTTGCCAAGACCCTCGCATTCACTTCTCTTACAACCCCATCTATAAATATATTGAACAACCATGGTGACATCACACATCCTTGTCTAAGGCCCACTTTTACTGGGAAATAGTCCGCCTCCCTCCTACACACTCTAACTTGAGCCTCACTGTCCTCATAAAAACTATTCACTGCTTTCAGTAACCTACCTCCTATTCCATACACCTGCAACATCTGCCACATTGCCCCCCTATCCACCCTATCATACGCCTTTTCCAAATCCATAAATGCCACAAAAACCTCTTTACCCTTATCCAAATACTGTTCACCTATATGTTTCGCTGTAAACACTTGGTCTACACACCCCCTACCTTTCCTAAAGCCCCTTGTTCATCTGCTATCCTGCTTTCTGTCTTACTCTTAATTCTTTCAATAATAACTCTACCATACACTTTACCAGGTACACTCAACAGACTTATTCCCCTATAATTTTTGCACTCTCTTTTGTCCCCTTTGCCTTTATACAAAGGAACAATACACGCTCTCTGCCAATCCCTAGGTACCTTACCCTCTTCCATACATTTATTAAATAATAACACTAACCACTCCAAAACTATATCCCCACCTGCTTTTAACATTTCTATCTTTATCCCATCAATCCCAGCTGCCTTACCCCTTTCATTCTACCCACTGCCTCACGAACTTCCCCCACACTCACAACTGGCTCTTCCACACTCCTACAAGATGTTATTCCTCCTTGCCCTATACACGAAATCACAGCTTCCCTATCTTCATCAACATTTAACAACTCCTCAAAATATTCCCTCCATCTTCCCGATACCTCCAACTCTCCATTTAATAACTCTCCTCTCCTATTTTTAACTGTCAAATCCATTTGTTCCCTAGGCTTCCTCATCTTATTAATCTCACTCCAAAACTTTTTCTTATTTTCAACAAAATTTGTTGATAACATCTCACCCACTCTCTCATTTGCTCTCTTTTACATTGCTTCACCACTCTCTTAACCTCTCTTTTTCTCTCCATATACTCTTCCCTCCTTGCATCACTTCTACTTTGTAAAAACCTCTCATATGCTAACTTTTTCTCCCTTACTACTCTCTTTACATCATCATTCCACCAATCGCTCTTCTTCCCTCCCGCACCCACTCGCCTATAACCACAAACTTCTGCTGAACACTCTAACACTACATTTTTAAATCTACCCCATACATCTTCGACCCTATTGCCTACACTCTCACTAGCCCATCTATCCTCCAATAGTTGTTTATATCTTACCCTAACTGCCTCCTCTTTTAGTTTATAAACCTTCACCTCTCTCTTACTTACTGCTTCTATTTTCCTTGTATCCCATCTACCTTTTACTCCCACTGTAGCTATAACTAAAAAGTGATCTGATATATCTGTGGCCCCTCTATAAACATGTACATCCTGAAGTCTACTCAAAAGTCTTTTATCTACCAATACATAGTCCAACAAACTACTGTCATTACGCCCTCCATCATATCTTGTATACTTATTTATCCTCTTTTTTTCTTAAAATATGTGTTACCTATAACTAAACCCCTTTCTATACAAAGTTCAATCAAAGGGCTCCCATTATCATTTACACCTATATATATATATATTATATATATATATATATATATATATATATATATATATATATATATATATATATATATATATATATATATATATATATTTATTTTTATTTATATATAAATACATACATTCATACCCTATTTATCCTATTTGAAGTTTTATTTTTCTTGACTGGTGGTGAATATGTGACATACAACCTTATTATTATAATCAAATAGAAGCGCTAAACCACAGGGGTCATACAGCGCTGCCATATAACCTTAGTGACCCTCGTGCGCTACATTGATTTTAAACCCAAGAAACTAACCAACCAACTAGATAAAGGTCTAGTTAGATTTTTCTCATAATACGTATAAGTTGGTCTAAAAGGCAAGGCCATTTTCCTACCTGAGTATAAAAATTATTTAAAAAAAAAGAATAATCATGGACTATTATCTATAAATATAAATATATAAATATAAATATAAATTTTTATTTCATTGCAAGTTTACATCGATATTTTGTTATTACAAACATGAACTGAAGTGCAAAGAGAGCCACTAGAATGCCATGGCATTAAGGGCAGATTAATCTAATGGCTTATACACTACTTAATACTAGAGAAGTTGATTGAGTTTGTTTTACTTAAACATTAGCTTATAACAGTTAATACATGTACTCAAATTACAATCTGAGGATATTACATTGTGACAAGTGTTTTGTTGTAGGATGGTTACATCAATAGTAAATATGAGTATTTAGTTTAGGGTGAATAGGTGGTTTTTGAGAAGAGTTTTAAATTGATGTTCAGACAAGGTTATTTTAGTATTTACTGGTAATGAATTACATATTTTGGGGCCCTTTATGTGCATAGAATTTTTACAAAGGGTGATATGGACATGGGGAATATCAAAAAGTGATCTGTGTCTTGTGTTATGGTCATGGGTCCTATTAAAGTTGGTGAGGAGAATTTTGAGCAGAAGGTTTATATTAGAGTGTAGAGTTCTATGTATGTAGTAGGCACAATAATAAGTGTGAATGTTCTTTACGGTGAGTAATTTTAGGCTTTTGAATATTGGTGGAGAATGCTGTCTAGAGTGGGAATTTGTTATCATTCTGACTGCAGCCTTTTGCTGGGTTATGATTGGTCTAAGGTGATTTAATGTTGTTGATCCCCATGCACAAATTCCATAGGTGAGATAAGGGTAGATGAGTGAATGATGCAGTGCAAGGAGAGCTGATTGAGGCACATAGTAGCATATCTTTGATAGTATGCCTACTGTCTGATATTTTCTTGGAAATTTGTTGTATGTGTGTTTGGAATTTAAGGCTACTGTCAATGTGGATTCCTAGGAATTTTCCCTCTGTGAGTCTTGTGATGGGTGAACCATTGAGCGTTATGTTAAGTGGAACATTTGTGGCTGTTTCCAAACTGAATGAAGTAGGTCTTGTCAGTATTGAGAGTAAGCTTATTAGTCGTCATCCAGGTTGATATTTTCTGTAATTCAGTATTAACAGTGTAACTTTTTTTTGCATGCTAGCTAGGCCTTTCCCTGGCTTACATTATTATATATAATTATAATCATGGGGAGCGCTAAACCCATAGGATTATGCAGCGCTAGGAAAATGATAGGATGGATAATGAGAACCTTCAAAACTAGGGACGCCAAGCCCATGATGACACTTATCAAATCACTTGTTCTCTCTAGGCTGGAATACTGCTGTACACTAACAGCCCCCTTCAAGGCTGGCAACATTGCAGATCTGGAGAGTGTACAAAGAACTTTCACAGCACACATAAGTACGATAAAGCACCTAAATTACTGGGAACAGTTGAAGGTCCTTGATCTGTATTTCCTGGAACGCAGGCGAGAGATATACATGATAATATACACTTGGAAGGTCCTGGAGGGATTGGTACGAAACCTGCACACGAAAATCACTCCCTATGAAAGCAAAAGACTCGGCAGGAGATGCAACATTCCCCCGATGAAAAGCAGGGGCGCCACGAGTACACTGAGAGACAACACCATAAGTGTCTGGGGCCCAAGACTGTTCAAGTGCCTCCCAGCATACATTAGGGGGATTACCAATAGACCCCTGGCTGTCTTCAAGAAGGCATCGGACAGGCACCTAAAGTCAGTACCTGACCAACCGGGCTGCGGTTCGTATGTCAGTTTGCGTGCGGCCGACAGTAACAACCTGATTGATCAGACCCTGATCCACCATGAGGCCTGGTCTCAGACCTGGCCGCGAGGGCGTTGACCCCCGAAACCCTCTCCAGGTAAACTCCAGGCATGTGGGGCGGGATGGAAGGTATTCAGGCTCATTTCAGGGAACTGGATCACAGATCCAATTCCCTAGATCATGAGCCCCTCACCAGCGTCAAGGAACCTCCCTGGTGGGGTCTCTGGCTTACAGGTCTGTGATCCGTATTAGTCATATGATGACCCACTCATTGGTGCGTTTTGTTCATAAAATTGATACCTTTTCCTGGCTTACTGGTCTACTAAAGCTGGTGTTAGCAATATTGATGACAGGTATCAACCTGAATTTTCAAAGGGGAGGACCGACCAGCTCCAACAGCGGGTCATTATTTGACTAAGACCTGTGTCAGGAAACAATTGTCCTGTTTCCTGGCCAATTTTTCCTAACCTTACTCTCCGCGTGATAGTGAACATCACATAATAAAATGCAATGATTATCACAGGATAAATACAACAAGCAGTATGACACTGTGGAAGAGGAGACCTACCGCAAGAAAGTCTTCGAGGAGAACTTGCAGTATATCGAAGATGTCAACAGGAAGTATGAGAAGGGTGAAGTCAGCTATAACTTGAAGATGAATAAGTTTGGTGATTTGGTATGTTAATGCCAGAGCCCTGGCATCCCTTGCATCAGCATGTTTTTAGTGAAAAATAACTGATATAAAACTGACATATACGTTACTAATATATATAACTGATATATACATATATATATTTCATGACAAAAAGTCCCAAGTTCCCTGAGAAAACTGGTTGGCAAAAGTTTTTCAAAGAAGCTAAGAGCACTTCCTCCCTCACGAGAAAATAATAAAAAGTGTATGAGTTACTCTTATCTTGGGTTGAGGTTAGTTGTAGTATTTCATGTGTTGATCATCCACCTCGAGGAGTAGTGGAAGCTTTATCATCCATCTACTCTCTGTGCTTGTGTTTCTGACCTGTCAGGTTGTTATTGTTCTCTTTTGGCACAGTTTAGAAGCACTGATAATTACTACAAAATTCGTCCCCTGAAAGGGAACCCCCTTAAAGTTTTAAAAGATTATTATTCATCCTAGGATATTTTCTTGGGTGAAACCTGATTTCCCTCCTACCCCAGGTGTTATACGAGCCCTTCAGGTTTAGCACTTCTTCACGAAGACAATAATAAAAATTTTAGTCTTGGTATAAGTTAAGTGGAAACCTTGTATTTTTCCACTTACGAATTGCACTGAAAAATATCCTTAGGTCTACTGAAAAACTTTTGCCAACGTGTTTATTCATCTGTAGCGAGTGTTGTGATAGAGGCAATATATGTTTTGTTATTTATCCAGAACTGATGAAGATTCTGACCTTCAAAAAACTGTTGCTAACCATTTTTTTCTTGTCTGTGGCTAATGTGACGATAAATGCGGGATATATTTTGTTGCTGTATTTAATATAATTTTTGTTTAACAGACAGCTGAGGAGGTGAAAAGTATAATGAACGGCTACAGAGGCAAAACTAAGGACCCAAATGACTGCTGAGGTCCAAGAACTGAGTCCAACTGAGTCAACCTCTCCACCATATGACCTAGCTTCTCAGACTCACGTACTTTCATAGCAGCTTTGAGTCCCAAGTTGTTCTGTTACCAACAATGTTCAGTAAATGAGGAAATAAAACAGATACAGAAATAATATTTATTTTAACTGTATTTTCTCACTACAACCTATGCACAAATAAGCCTAAAATAAGTAATATTACACTGCAATCATTGAGTAAATAGAATGAGAAACACTCGAACATTGGCCGTGATGGATGTAAAATTATCCTATCTTAACCTTCGTGGTTGAATAGTACACCAATGGGTCTGCTACATGCATGAACAACAGTTCGAATCCATATTCAGCTTTGTTTATGTACATGCATGTATACACAAGGTTCTTATTATCCACTATGATGACAGCAAATAGTATAACTGACAAATATCTAAGACATTTACTGATGGCAGCAGTGTGTCTTATCACAAAGAATGTACTGTGAAAAAAAAACTTGCTTACTTTCTTCTATGTCAAGAAATTTTGGGTACTTAATTATTAAGGAGAGAGGCTTCTACACAACTCTTGGTGTATAGCTTCAATATATTATATATTATACTTATATTGTACATAAATATATAAATGTTGCTATCAGCACTTTAGGTATTGTTCTGTACACTATAATACTCTTAAGAATCTGTACCCTCTTGACTATTACTGTAATAATTCTCAAAAGTGTAAATATGTATGTACTCGGTTAGATTCGACTTAAAAAGTGACTGACAAAACAAGTCCTTAGATAACTTCTGACTCATACAAGCAATAAAACATCTTACTAGAACAGTAGGACGATCAATTTGCCAAACAGCAATAATGCATGAAGCAGCCATGAACAGCATAGCATCAGGCAAGGAAGAAGGTGACCATAAAAACCGACCCTAACTGGGGCCCATCGCTAAAAAAATTCCATTACTGAAACTGAGTTCAGCAACTTTCAAACCCCGACTACAACAGTGCGCAGATACCAGAACAAGATAGGTCAAGATTTTAACTTGGGACCAGAGGTACAGAGACTGTCTCACGACACAACCTCAGAAAAATCATAAATCACTAATTCTAAATAATGCTCTGTGAACATAGTTGCACTGAGTAAGGAGATGCATGTTCTGGATCACCAACTGAAATGCAGCTATTTCCCCAGTCCCACCCTAGGGTCGACAGAACACCCGATGATGCCATGCAGCTACTTCCCCAGTCCCACCCTAGGGTCGACAGAACACCCGATGATGCCATGCAGCTACTTCCCCAGTCCCACCCTAGGGTCGACAGAACACCCGATGATGTCATGCAGCTATTTCCCCAGTCCCACCCTAGGGTCGACAGAACACCCGATGATGTCATGCAGCTATTTCCCCAGTCCCACCCTAGGGTCGACAGAACACCCGATGATGCCATATTGTCTATTCCCTCAGACGGAGACTCGGAGTGGAAAAAAGTATAAGTATATGGTAAACAAAAAAGGGAAATAACTAGAATTTACAGAGAAAAGAAGGTAGCACTCGACTCTCTCTGTTTAATTATATATGCTGCTACCACCTGCTCTTTTAACAGAGGAAGAGATAAGACTGCTGAAGTCATAGGGGAAGAGAGAGACATGGAATTTGAGATGGAAAGGGAAAAACCCAATGGAAAACAATACAGGATAACTATAACAAGGTGTTGGTCCTGATAATTACTGGCCCTCATGGTAGCTTGGCCAGAAAATTGAGCAGTAGGCACCTTATCAGGGGGCTACAAATCTAGCAAATAATAGTATCCACTGAGCCAAAACAAGGAAAAAAAGTGTGCAAAAACATTTTTTCAGAGGTGGAACTTATAGGCCTATAGTAACCGGTGAAATAAATAACATAATATTAAGTTCTGTTAGAGGAAAGGAAGTCTCCTTGACAACAGAGTGTAATACATAGTGACAGTGTGTATAATAGTGGTAAAGACCATAATAAACGTTGTGGTGATAATTAAGAGGGAAGTATTAGGCCTTAATAAATAACTAGTGTTGTAAACAGTTTCCAACAGTCACTAGAATTCTACCCCGCAAGTCAGTTCGTTGCATCCTGGGACAAAACTGACCTAATTTGCCCGAAATTCTCTGCATAACAAGAGGCTTTCTATATAGTAGTATGTCATTGATGTCAGCTAGGCCTGTATACCATGTACATGTACTTGTAGAAATAAAGATATTATAGTATTATTAAAAATTGTAAAGTTAGCAGTGGTCGCAATGTACACATCAGATATCCAAATATTTTTTCCAGTAAACTTTCTACACCAGTCAGTGTACCAAAGCAAATAGTGATACAATAGCTTTTGATGTGGCAGTTGGAAAAATCTAGAGAAGTTAAATACTGCGATGTAAAAAATCCCAAATTAAGTTGTACAAGAGGTGCCAGCTGCAAAAGAGGTGCCAGCTGTAGGAGAGGTGCCAGCTATGGAAGAGGTGTCAGCTGTACAAGAGGAGCCAGCTGTACAAGAGGTGCCAGCTGCAAAAGAGGTGCCAGAGGTACAATACCCTCAACACATAGAAGTTGCCAGAGGTCACCAGTTCACCAAACACGCAAGTCAAATAATAATAATAATAATAATAATAATAATAATAATAATAATAATAATAATAATAATAATAACAGTAGTGGTGGTGGTGATAATAATAATTATATCTTTATAATCTATAAAATTATAAATAACATAAATATGAAACTATAGTATACATACAACGTATAAAACAAAAAACTAGCCTACCCAGGAGAACTGATAGTAAACCACGAGAAAAACTTCTTGTATGGGATACAGTAACTATATAATTCTATAAAAAATTATACATATCAAACTACAGTATATATAACGGGAATGCACAGTAACATAAGGGTACTTAGTGTGGTGGAGTTACGAAAATTAGAAAATTATTCTTTTATTGAAATACAAGAAGTATAGTTACTTGTGGAAATACAAAAAGTCCTGTAGCTGGCAGTGGTCGCAATATACACACGGAAAGCAAATAGTTTTCCCGTAATCTTTCTTCACCAGTCGCCCTACCATAGCCAACAATGGTGATAAAATAGCATTTGATGTGGTGGATGTGGGAAAATTCTAGAAAACCTAATACAGTGATATAAGTGCCAGAAACCTAAGGCTGTAAAAAAAAAAGGGGGTTCGTTCATTATAGTAGGAGCTGTGTGGAAAATATTGGTATTTTCCGAAAGTTGTAATTGATAAACTTTCCAATATGAATAGATATCATTGCTGTGTTGCTGTTGGCTTAACATTAATTGAAAAGAACCAACGAATTGACACGCATGCGCGAGATGCCTGGGCAGCTGGGCAGGGAGGCGTGAGAGAGGGGAATAGGCAGAGAGTGAACGACGAGCCTAGCGACCCGATTTCAGGTGACGATGGCGAGCCGAATTTGGAGATTATGTCCGCCAAATCGGATTTAATTACCTCCTTTCGTAATGTGGAGGAATATCCAGTGGCGCGGGGAATATCAAGTGGGACAATCGGTCCAGGAGGTCCAGTAATCGGACAATAATTGTGAAATAAGGTGCCACCGCAGTGAGCGGCCACAGGCCTATTTGAACTGAGTGAAGTGACCATACGGCAGGATAAAGTCGTAACCCTGATGCAGGGAGTTTCGTCTTAGAAGAGATGGAAATATATTCGATGAACTGTGGGAAATGGAATATAGTGAAACCGAGTTGTAAATAATCAGGATTGATTGCATCGAGCGAATCTGGCTTGGGTACGCCATACCCGACCGCCATATTGGATGTGATTGAAATGAACTAACATATCGCAAGTTATCTACTCGAAATTCAAGTATCGAGACTGTGAATGTGTATAAACCAGTGGGGCATTAAGCCAGGATACACGTAATATGTAAAGTTATACGTATAAACAGTACAAACGGTCGGATTAGTGCGAGGATCTGATTCGCTACCCCGACCAACCACATGTTAACGAACGCTCAGTCTCGTGGGCGTATGAGTGTCGGAAATTACCCTTCCTTGAATCGACGAGACAACTAATACCATCGCGATCGAATCCGATCGCAGGAGGACGTCAACAACGGAACGACTCCCTCATCTAAAGCTAAGTACTCTGCTGGTGTATTTGTTATTGGCCAATGATATTGTTACGCACAGTAGATGTACTTTAGCTAGGTCAACGATCTACGATACACCGCTATGATGCTGTTAATTAGGTGAGTGTTGGTCATAATAATTTAACTGTCTGTTCTCTATCTCTTCTCCGTGTGATCAGTTGTTCAACAACCAATACAGTCCACTTAAATTTAACGTAATATAACTATAATAAATGATCTTCTCAAATTTATTTATACTGGTCTAGAGTGCAGTGCGCTAACGAGAATATTGAAGGTACCCCCTCGGTGCGGCCAGGAGTGGGTAAAGTTCTCACATACCTTAAAGGGAATGACTGCGGTAAAATTTATATGAGTCGGTCATCTCCCTGGGAGTTTGTTTATTGCTAGTGGCGGTGTCCCAGATAGACTTCTCTCACAATTCCCCACAAATAGTTTTATTTTTATTTTTAAATACATACAGTTTTTACTTGTGCCCATTTTTTCAACCCACATTCCTATATATTTTGATCAGCTTAATTGCTTAGAATTTATAATTACTGTGGAAAATATTGGTATGTTCCGAAAGTTGTAATTGATAAACTTTCCTTATACAAATTGCCCTAAGTAGTTAGACTGTTGGGTTTAGTCCTGACTCTTTCTCTTCTCCTTCAGCTCTTCCTCTCACCGGCTATTCTTCGTCTGTCCCCACTTCCCCCTCGCCCCTAGTGGGTCCTTACCTGAGAGTCTGAACTGAACTGAACTAAACTTTCCAATATGAACAGATATCCTTAATGTACCGCTGGTAGTTTAACGTTCATGGGGGTATGAATAGAGAACCATCATACCAGCGGGCAGAAGCGGGGCAGAGGGGCAGAGAGGGAGAGGGGAGGTAGTGAGTGAAAACCCAGCCTACACACCGGATATCAGGTGATGGGATGGCCTGCCGAATTTGGCGATTACGGCCGCCAAAAACCCGGGCTTAATTACCCTTCGTAATGTGGGAGGAGTATCCAGACGCGGTGAATATAAAGTGGGACAATCGGTCCAGGAGGTCCAGTAATAGGGCAGTAATTGTGAATAATGAGGGCCCCCAGAGTGATGCTGTCATAGGCCTATTTGAACTCAGTGAAGCCCATACGACAGGGGAAAGTCGTAACCCCTGATGCTGGGGGGCCTTCGTCTTAGAAGAGATTGAAATATATTCGATGAATATTGTGAAATGGTGAATATAATGAAACCGAGTTGTAAATAATCAGGGGGTGATTGTACCGGGCGGGTCTAGCGTGGGTACGCCGTACCCCGACCGCCATGTTAGATGCGGAGGAGATGAACTAACATATCGCAAGTTATCTACTCGAAATACAAGTATCGAGACGGTGAATGTGTATAAACTAGTGGGGCATTAAGCCAGGATATACGTAGTGTGTAAAGTTATACGTATAAACAGTAATAAGGTCGGAATAGTGAGAGGATCTGAATCGCTACCCCGACCAACCACATGTTAAATAACGCCCGGTCTCGTGGGCGTATAAGAGTTAACGGAAATTAATCTTCCTTGACTCGACGGGACAACTCTACCATCGCGACGAACCAGACCGCAGGGGACGTAAACAATGAAGGGACCCCTCATCTAAAGCTAAGTACTCCTGTTTAGACTGTCTATGTCGCCGGAGGATTGTTATAATAGTAGATGTACTGTAGCTAGGTCATCGATCTACCATGCAAACCCCCATGATGCTGTTAATTAGTTGAGATGGTCATGTTAACTTAATTGTGTGTTTCTACCTTTCCTCCTACTTGATCAGTTGTTTAATACCTATACAGTCCACTTAAATTTAATCATACCATAATTAATAATATTATCTACTCAAATTTATTTATACTGGTCCAGAGTGCAGTGGGCTAACGTGAGAATATTGGGAAAGGGACCCTTGGGTGCGGCCAGGAGTGGGAACGTTCTCACATACCTTAACGGGAATGACTGCGGTAAAATTATACTAGTCGGTCATCTCCTGGGAGGTTGTTTATTGCAAGTGGCGGTGTCCCAGATAAACTTATCTCCCACATCCCACAGCGCCCGTTGGTCCGTCCTGAACTGGATGTGATTAGTGAATTAATCATTATTGAATTAATTATTTAATAAATAAGTGACTGATCGTAGGAAGTGAGTATAGAGTACACAGTTAATTAATTGCGGTGGACAGTAATTAGTCCAATTAATTGCTAGCCCAGGCGTGACTCATGATTGGGCAAGAGTAAGGTTTGATAATCACCTTTATAAACAATTGATTTAATTTGTGACATCAGTGGTTATTAATTCTACAACCATGACTGAACCTGACGGAGTTCCCAGCCGGAGCAAAACCATGGATATTAAAGGCAAGAAAGCCGTCGTTGCAAGTTTTGCAAGGGACATGTGACAAAGGCGCACAAACGGTTTGAACTTAGTGAACGAGCCGTCGACGAGTGCTATTGACTTAGAAACAAATTTTGTTACAGAACTCAGGGGGAGGCATCGTACGTGCAGTGGTTCAAAGTCTAAGAAATTGAGTTACTGGAGGATTTAAGGATGAGGATCGGAATACTGTAAAACAATATTAGGGCTTGGAAGAAGTCATGTCCTGGTTTGGTTAAAGAGTTGAGTGACGGGTGGGCCTGGAGTCTTACCTGGAGGAATTCCAGGGGCCAAGCCTCGCGGCCCGGCTCGGACCAGGCCTCCTGTTGGACCAGAGCCTGATCAACCAGGTTGTTACGCTGGCCCAAAGCAGTCCAACGTACGAACCACAGCCCGGCTGATCAGGTACCGACTTTAGGTGCCTGGGGCCAGTGCCTGCTTGAAGACAGCCGGGGTTTGTTGGTAATCCCCCTTTATGTATGCTGGGAGGCAGTTGAACAATCTTGGG
>WNWK01044106.1:0-15229 GCA_009830355.1 Cherax destructor | reverse complement strand
ACCGGGGCACTGAAGGAGCTGAAGCACCCGGTCCATCACCAGGGCACTGAAGGAGCTGAAGAAACCCGGCCCATCACCAGGGCACTAAAGGGGAGGAAGCACCTGGTCCATCACCAGGGCACTAAAGGGGCCCGAAGAAACCGGTCCATCACCAGGACACTGAAGGAGCCAAAGCACCTTGTCCATCACCAGGGCACTGAAGGAGGGGGAAGCACCTGGTCCATCACCAGGGAAATTGAAGGACCCGAAACCCCCGGTCCATCACCAGGACACTGAAGGAGCCGAAACCCCCGGTCCATCACCGGGGAAATTGAAGGAGCCTACTGGCCCATACTAGGCAGGTCCATGTCAAAACCAACCCACCAACAAAAATATTTGCCCATCCCATCCCCAGCGGCACCAAGCAACCTTCACAACCCTCCAAGTCCCGCTCAAATCTAACCCTCTCTCATATGATTACAGAAGGAAGTAACACTGCAGCAGCCAACCGGCCCACACTAGGCAGGCCCCCCTCAAACCTAAACCAATCCCAAAACAAAACACCTTTCCAACACAACTTCTACTCCATCCATGGAACAAGCTCTTATAATCAGGGCACTACCAAAGAGCGAACTGAAGGAGCTGAAGCACCCGGTCCATCACCAGGGCACTGAAGGAGCCGAAGCACCTGGTCCATCACCAGGGCACTGAAGGAGCCGAAGCACCTGGTCCATCACCAGGGCACTGAAGGAGCGGAAGCACCCGGTCCATCACCAGGGCACTGAAGGAGCTGAAGCACCCGGTCCATCACCAGGGCACTGAAGGAGCCGAAGCACCTGGTCCATCACCAGGGCACTGAAGGGCCGAAGCACCTGGTCCATCACCAGGACACTGAAGGAGCCAAAGCACCTTGTCCATCACCAGGGCACTGAAGGAGCCGAAGCACCTGGTCCATCACCAGGGCACTGAAGGAGCCGAAACACCTGGTCCATCACCAGGACACTGAAGGAGCCGAAACACCCGGTCCATCACCAGGGCACTGAAGGAGCCGAAGCAACTGGTCCATCACCAGGGACCTGAAGGAGCTGAAGCACCTGGTCGACACGTCTCCTGTGAGAGCGTCTGGGTTTAAATTTTCTAGTGGCAAAACTCATCAAATTACGTTACTAGACGTTAAGTGGTCTCTGATCATCCATTGTACCTATACGGCTCACGTATCCCAGAACGTGATACAGTCAGGTTTCTCGTCCTCCTGTTCGACCGTCGATTGTCCTGGAAACCTCACATTACCTCTCTGAAGGCAACTTGTCACACCAGGCTGAACCTTCTTAAAACTCTCGCACATCTTTCATGAAGGGCTGATCGTAGAACTCTCCTTCGCCTACATTCAGCCCTAATTTTGTTGAAACTTGATTATGGTGACCAGATATATTCGGTGGCCTCCCCTGCTACTCTTTCCATCCTCAATCCCATATATCACCAGGGATTACACTTATGCCTTGGAGCATTTCGTTCTTCCCCGGTTGAGAGCCTCTATGTAGAAGCGAACATTCCATCCTTATCCGATCGTCGTGATGCACATTGCATTCGCTATTTTGTTCGCTCTCATGACCTCCGCAATCCTTCCATGTATAGGATTGTTACAGATGTTAGTAGGCGCTCTTTATTTGTTCGTCGCCCTGCTTACTTTGTCCCTTTTCTCTTCGTCTACATTCACTCCTGTCTTCCCTTCAGCTCCCACCTCTAAATGTTAATGTGACATCTCCCTTTCCCCTGCCCCCTTGGGAAGTTCCTGCTGTCCGTGTCTGTTCTATTCCTCTACCTTGCGCGAAAGCCCAACTACCTACGGCGGCTTCTCGCTCTTTCTTTCTAGACCATTTCCGTTCTCATTCCCATGCCATCGCAGTATATACCGATGGTTCAAAGTCATCTGACGGTGTCGGATTCGCAGCAGTGTTTCCGGACAACGTCGTACGAGGGCATCTATTACCCTCGGCTAGCATATTTACAGCTGAATTGTCATTTCAGAATCCTTTAGTGCTTTACAGGCTATCCGTAAAATTGATACCTCACCCCCTAGTTCTTCGTATCCACCTTTGGTTACGCCGTATCTTTAGCAAGCATAAAGATATTGTCTTTTGTTGGGTCCCTGGTCATGTTGACGTACAGGGCAATGAACAGGCAGACACTGCTGCGCGGTCAGCAGTACATGACCTTCCAGTTTCATATAGAGATGTTCCTTTCACGGACTATTTTGCGGTCATTGCTACCCACCTTCGCACCCAATGGCAACAACGCTGGTCTGACCTGCTGAATATCAAACTTCATTCTATTATAAGTTTCTGGCCTTCTTGTCACCAATGTCGAGGTTGGGAGACTACACTCTCCCGTCTTCGCATCAGCCACACTCGTCTTACTCACGGGTATCTCATGGAGAGGCTCCCTGCCCCTCTCTGTGAGCATTGTCAGGTTCCAGTGTCTGTTCGACATATTCTGTTCGACTGCCCATTCTATCAATGAGCACCCAGAATTTACCTCCAACGGCGTCTTCGCTCTGCGGCCCTTTTCCTTCCCTTCTTGCAGATGGACCCTCCTTTAATCCTGAATCTCTCGTTGACTTTTTGACAGAAACCGACTTAATACACAAACTCTGAAGATTATACCTCTAGCACCTCCCTCAGTCCCTTCTACCTTGATCTCTTGCTACCCTCTATCCCTGCAATATCCACCATCCTGCTGCACTCCATACCCTACTAATCATCCATCTCCCTCTTAGAACCCATTCTCCCTGCATTCTGCAATAACCTGCAGCACTGTATAACCCCTGTGGTTTAGCGCTTCTATTTGATTATAATAATAATAATAATGACCCATGAATATGTTAAAGTGCTCAAATGCAAATATCAGATATAGGTCTTCTTTCTTTATGGTGGCATAAGCCCTTTGGTGAGGTTGATAGTTGGCAGAGAAGTAAGTGACAGGCTGCAACCACTTCCCCAGATTTTTGTAGGAGTACTGCCCTACCCCTGACTCACATGCATCAACCTGTAATACAAAAGGTTTTGAAAAATCGGGAGACAGGAGAATGGGTGCAGTACAAAGTAGCCATTTGGCTTTGTTAAATGCTTCTTGACACTCTGGGGTCCATTGAAATTTTTGTCTCTGGTAAGTGAGGTTAGGGGGGCTACAACATCTGCAAAGTTTTTACAGAAACTTCTGTATAAACCTACTATGCCTAAGACTCTTTGGAGGGATTTCCTATTATATGGCACTGGGTGATTCTTAATGGCAAGAATTTTAGCAAATTTAGGGGCTACCTTACCACTACCCACTTCATGGCCCAAAAAAGTAATAGTAGACTGGCCAGAGGATGACTTACACAAATTAACAGTTAACTGGAAATCTTAAACTTTTCAAAGAGAGCCTTAAGTTGGGAAACATGTTGGTCCTACGTATCGGAAACTACTACTATATCATCCAGATAAGCTGTCATGCTTTCAAGTCTTTTAACAGCCTGATGGATCAGTTTCTGGAACATTGCTGGCGAGTTCTGCATTCTGAATGGGGTCACTGTATATTGATAATGACCTGAAATTACAAATGCAGAGATTTCCTTCGCTTTATCTGTCAATGGTACCTGATGATAACCTTTAAGGAGATCTAGTTTGGGAACAAAAGTAGCCTTATCCACAAAGTCCACTACATCATCCAAACATGGGAGAGGGTAAGCATCTGTAACAGTGACCTCATTCAACTTACGGTAGTCTGTACAATTCAAAAACCTCTTTCAGACTTCTTAACAAGGATGCATGGTGAAGCCTACAGACTGGATGACTCCTCCACTAATCTGTGTTCTAACAGAAATGCTACCTCCTGTTGAAATACCTTTGCTCTGTAGGGGAAGAGTTTAATAGGCTTAGTGTTTCCGACATCTACATCATGATATCCCAGGGTACATTTTTTCGGGACCTCTGAAAATATGTCTGGGTAAGTTTGTAAGAGGGCAGTTAGACTTATTATTTGATCTTTAGATAGCCCTGACTTTAAAGGGTTAGGGTCCTTGAGGAGAGAATTAGAAAGCTTAACTTGAATCTCTGGAATGGCGTGCAAGGAATCAGGGTTGTCTACAGAGGCAGAGGACACAGTCATTACTGGGATTTTATGTGGGCTATTAAACATTTTAATCTGATTAATGTGCAAATTTTACTTTTCATTGGTTTATCAGCTACCACATAATTTACATGAGAAATTTTACTTATTATTTACATTGGTCCCATGAATCTAGCTTTTAAGGTGTGGCCAGGTACAGGTTTCTGTACCAACACCTTGTCTCCTGGATTGAAGGAGCAAAACTTTGCCTTTCTGTCATACCTCTGTTTCATAGTGTTTTGAGCAGATTTTAATTTAGCCTTAGCCAACTGATGAGCTACCTGGAATCTTGAAGACGGGTTGTAGAGTGCTATGTAGGTACCTTCTTCCATCCATCCTTCCTTGAGCACTCGCAGAGGACCTCTTACATTGTGCCCAAAGATTAGCTCAAATGGACTGTACCTTGTTGATTCCTGAACTGTTTCTCTCATTGCGAACAGCAACAGAATAAGTGATTCATCCCAGTCTGTAAGAAAATGCATGCAAAAGGTTCTCATCATGGTTTTTAACGTCTAATGAAATCTTTCCAAGGCGCCTTGGGACTGAAGATGATAAGCACTGGATAATTTATGAATTATGCATAGCCTAGTTAAAGCTTCTTTAAAAGATTTGGATGTAAAGTTAGTACCCTGATCACTCTATTTAGACTTTGGAATGCCAAAGTAACATATAAATTTAGTTATGACTTTAAGAGTAGCTTTAGTGTTCATAATGTGCATTGGGACTGCTTCTGGATACCTAGTAGATTTATCTATGATAGTGAATAGGTAGTGGTTCCCTGACTGATTTTGGTAATGGTCCCACACAATCAATGATCAGCTCGGCAAACGGTTCTCCATCTGCAGGTATGGGATGAATTGGTGTGGGTTTAATAGGGTGTCCATGTTTACCTACTTTTTGACATTCCCTACAAGAGCGGATGTGATTCTTCACATCTTGCCTTACTTTTGGCCAGTAAAACTCATTATTCTATAAAGAGCTTTTTAATTCCAAATGACCTCCTAAAGAGGAATTGTGAGCTATGTTCAAAATTTGTGACCTAAATTTCTTAGGAACTACCAATCTATCTAATTTTGGGCTTTTCCCTACCTCTTTACCAGTCTTTGTGCAGAGCAGTAGGTTGTGTTTAATTTCATATTTGACTTGGTGATCTGAGTGGGATTCACCCATGACTGCCTGAAAAACGAAGTTTAAAGAAGGATCTCTTCCCTGTTCTTCCTGTAAGGACAGTCCCTTGGGCATGGAAACAGAGATATCTGGCATTCCTGTCACATTGCAGTAGGAAGGCTTGGTCTGGGAGTTTTCACTAAATTTACGAGGCTCTGGTCAGTTTTCCTCGCAAAACAAATTGTCTAGCCATAGACAATTTGGGTCAGCATTCTTGACAGACATCCCTTGGGATTTTGCCCGAGTTATGGTCAATATCGGAGAAGAATTAGTCACTATAGGTTCTGGACATTTTGTCAAATTAAGACTGTTATTACCCAATAATAACACAGCATCTTTCATAGGGAATCCCTCAGATACACCAACAGTAAAATATCCTGTATAATAATTACTCTGCACATATATTTTATGTAAAGGGACAAAATACGGCTACTCCGAATGCTTCTAAGAGAACGGAGGAGTGCAATGATGTCTTTTCAGAAAGTGGGAGTACTCCCTCTCTTATAAGGGAACAATAACCCCGGTATCCCTGAAAGTAGATACTTCAATTTTTTTTCATTCTTCTGAAGGGAGATGTACTGTAGTATAGTGCCATACCATCTTCTTTTTGGTTTATCTTGAAAGGGAGGATGTTTATTTTCCCTAAGGGTTGGTGCTTAATTGTGCAGTTGGATTTTACATGGCCTGGTTTGTGACAACGATGACAGACTACCTCATACTTTAATTTGGCTCCCTGTTGATTTTGTGGCTGGCGCCACTCAGGGTACTGAAGTCGTTGTTCACCAGGTTGACCGTGACTTTGATGTCATCGCTCACCAGGTTCACCATGAGTCTGATATCGTTGCTCACCAGACGACTTCGTTGCCATCATTCACTTTTCCTCCAGTCAGGGACTCGTCCATGACGATCTCTATTCTTGCCAGGCTGTTGGGAAGAAAGATTAGACCGCTCGTACAAGGAGCAGTTGGCCTCAAATGTGTCAGCCAGCCTAGCTGCTTCTAATGCAATGGTCAACAAATGATCTTCAAGAAAGACTAACCTCTGGTCCAACAGATTCCAGCAGGTTATCCACCAAAAGTAACTGTACTAAGTCGGAGAAGATGGCAACTTGACCCAGCTGACACTTGCACAATTTGAATTCCCTTCTGTACTTGGCAGGAATACACTGATATGACCCAAGAACCATTGTTTTAACAACCTGATAATCAGCAAAATCCTCATCCAAGACAGCTGTGAACTCTCGAGCTTTGCCATACATCGCTATATGCACCAGTGCTGCCCAATGCTCCCCAGGCTACCTCAGTGCTTGAGCCTGGTTTTCAAATGCCTCGAAAAACTGTTCAGACTCAGACTCAACAAAGCGAAGTACTAACGGCACTGATTTTTGCACATAGAAGTTGTCACCAACAGTCTGCTTAAATTGCCTCCACCTCTTCTTCTTTATCATACTCTTCTTTTGCAAATGCACGCTGCTCTCTGGTTGTTTCAAGATTGAGTTTAGCTAACTCACGCACCAATGAAGCAGACTCACCCTGAGACAAACCCGGTGCACCACCTGCTTCACCAGACTGCTGGTTTGATTACTCTGGTGTTAGCCCACCCACATTACAAAGGAACCTAAGTGCAGATCGGCGATTAATAGCTCCTGTAGCGGGAGATACCTCAGTTTGGTATGAATAGCATCACGAAGCTGCACAGCAGTCAGAGTTCGTTGGTATTCTATCTATACAGCAACGATGTAGAGATACTCTGGGCAGATTTATTAGAGTATATACTCAGACACCAACTGCCTCACCCGTGCTGGTAGCATTACCCACTATAAAACGCTGTTTGCAATGCATGCAACAAGCAGCAATAGCACAGTATGACTTGCAAAATATATACACAGTAGCAAGACTGACAGGCAATACAAAAAGTGATAGCGAGGCAATCTGAATGATACCAAGGCCATCTCTAGCTCAAGCTTCTGGACACAGCTCCCATATTACGAACACAGGTAAAGAATGGCCTGTAAGACCTGGTTGTAAATGGAGCAAACAAAACTCAACAGTAGACTATAATTTATATTTGCTTTCACCAGATGGTTTACAATAGTCCCCCCAAATTCGCAGGGGTTACGTTCCAAGACCATCCACGAATTTGGAAAAAACGCGAATTCTGGATGCGGTATAAACGAAATGCCTATAAATGTCTAGTATTTTTATAGTTTAAACCCTAAATTTGCCCCAAAACACTTTAATTTTAAACTCAGCTTCATACATCTTACCTGGAGTTTACCTGGAGAGAATTCCAGGGGTCAACGCCCCCACGGCCCGGTCTGTGACCAGGCCTCATGTTGGACCAGAGCCTGATCAACCAAGCTGTTACTGCTGGCCGCACGCAGTCCAACGTACGAACCACAGCCTGGCTGGTCAGGTACCGACTTTAGGTGCCTGTCTAGTGCCTGCTTGAAGACAGCCAGGGGTTTGTTGGTAATCCCCCTGATGTATGCTGGGAGGCAGTTGAACAATCTTGGGCCCCTCACACTTATTGTGTTGTCTCTCAACGTGCTAGTGGCACCCCTGCTCTTCATTGGGGGGATGTTACATCGCCTGCCGAGTCTTTTGCTTTCGTAGGGAGTGATTTTCGTGTGCAAGTTTGGTACTAATCTCTCGAGAATTTTCCACGTGTATATAATAATGTATCTCTCCCGCCTGCGTTCTAGGGAGTACAGGTTTAGGAACTTCAAGCATTCCCAGTAATTGAGGTGGTTTATCGCAGTTATGCGTGCCATGAAGGTTATCTGCACATTTTCAAGGTCAGCAATTTCACCCGCCTTGAAAGGTGCAGTTAATGTGCAGCAATATTCCAGCCTAGATAGAACAAGCGATCTGTAAAGTGTCAACATGGGCTTGGCATCCCTGGTTTTGAAGGTTCTCATTATCCATCCTGTCATTTTTTCTAGCAGATGCAATTGCTACGGTGTTATGGTCCTTGAAGGTGAGATCCTCTGACATGATCACTCCCAGGTCTTTGACATTAGTTTTTCGCTCTATTGTGTGGTTGGAATTAGTTTTGTACTCCAATGAGATTTTAATTTCTTCACTTTTTCCGTATCTGAGTAATTGAAATTTCTCATCATTGAACTTCATATTGTTTTCTGCAGCCCATTTAAAGATTTGGTTTATGTCTGCTTGGAGACTTGCAGTGTCTTCAACGGTGGACACTGTCATACAGATTCGGGTGTCATCCGCAAAGGAAGACACAGCACTGTGGCTGATATCCCTGTCTATGTCCGATATGAGGATGAGGAACAGGATGGGAGCAAGTACTGTGCCTTGTGGAACATAGCTTTTCACATTAGCTGCCTCAGACTTTACTCTGTTTACTACTACTCTTTGTGTTCTACTTGTTAGGAAATTATAGATCCATCTACCAACTTTTCCTGTTATTCCTTTATCACGCATTTTGTGTGCTATCACACCATGGTCACACTTGTCAAAGGTTTTTGCAAAGTCTGTGTATATAACATCTGCATTTTGTTTGTCTTCTAAACCATCCAGGACCTTGTCATAGTGGTCCAATAGTTGGGACAGACAGGAGCGGCCTGCTCTAAACCCATGCTGCCCTGGGTTGTGCAATTGATGAGTATCAAGATGAGTGGCGATCTTGCTTCTTAGAACCCTTTCAAAGATTTTTATGATATGGGACGTTAGCGCTATTGGTCTGTAGTTCTTTGCTATTGCTTTACTGCCCCCTTTGTGGAGTGGGGCTATGTCTGTTGCTTTTAGTAACTGTGGGACGACTCCAGTGTCCATGCTCCCTCTCCATAGGATGTTAAAAGCACGTGATAGGGGCTTCTTGCAGTTCTTGATGAACACGGAGTTCCATGAGTCTGGGCCTGGAGCGGAGTGCATGGGCATGTCATTTATTGCCTTTTCGAAGTCATTTGGCGTCGTGGTGATGTCAGATAGGCTTGCGTCTTTCAGGTTCTGTGGCACTCTCATAAAAAAAATCATTTAGGTCTTCGATTTTCAGTCTGGTTACTGGGACTTAAGTAACTCACTCATTTCCTTGCTGTCATCTGTGTAGGACCCATCCGGTTTAAGTAGGGGCCCAATACTGGATGTTGTTCTCGACTTTGATTTTGCATAAGAAAAGAAATACTTTGGGTTTCTTTCAATTTCATTTATAGCTTTTTGTTCTTCCCGCGTTTCTTGATTCCTGTAGGATTCCTTTAGTTTTAATTCGATGTTTGCTATTTCTCTGACTAGTGTCTCCCTACGTATTTCAGATATATTGGCCTCCTGTAGCCGCTCCGTTATTCTTTGCCTTCGCCTGTATAGGGAGCGCCTCTCTCTCTTTCTAGTTTGCATCTTCTCCTTTTCCTTAAGGGAATTTTCCCAAACGAGATACACCTGTATGAGAAAATTACATATATATTAAAAGACAAGAACACCAATTAAAGATCCTTCTTGAAAGACATGTCAGCCTGGTATGACAGCTGGAAAAATAAGATGGGTGGTTTGGACGGGGCTGTCTTGGACAACAGCTCTCCTGAGGGTGCTAGTGTTGTCTTGGAGAACAGTGCTCCTGAGTGTGCTAGTGTTGTCTTGAACGACAGCGCTCCTGAGGGTGCTAGTGTTGTCCTGGAGGACAGTGCTCCTTAGGGTGCTAGTGTTGTCTTGGAGGACAGTGCTCCTGAGGGTGCTAGTGTTGTCCTGGAGGACAGTGCTCCTGAGGGTGCTAGTGTTGTCCTGGAGGACAGTGAACCAAAAGGAGACATTGGCCCTGGTGATGAAACAAGTAAAGACAACGATATTCAATTCACAGAGGTACAAAATAGCGATACTGCTGGAGATGGAACAAAAGGGGATGATGCCTCAGTGAATAGTGTCGACACATTACCAGCAAAACCTGGTAGAAGCAGTGATGTCCAAACAGGGGGAACAGATAGGGAGGAAACAGAAAAAAATGCACCAGGAGCGAACACAGCTACAATTAATCCTAGCAAACAGAATTACAATCTATGTAAATTCTATGCCTTGGGTATCTGCAGGCACGGTATATCTGGTAAAACAGGTGGGACATGCACCTTTGACCATCCCAAAAAATGCCGCACCCACATGACAACAGGAGAGTGCAACTTCCCTTCCTGTAACTTATTTCACCCAGAAATGTGTCACTCATCAATCCATGAAAGAAAATGCTACAACGCATACTGCCAGGCACATCATCTAAAGAGGACAAGAAGACACAGACCAGCCAGACTATGGAAAACAAAAGAGGGGAGCCATAACCTTTCCAGGGACAGAGGTTTTTTAGGGCCAGGAGGAAAAAAAAGACTGGCAAGAAATGACAATGATCCTACAGCAACTGAAAACACTTCTGGAGCAGAGGCACGGACATTGGCCTCCTAAATTCCACCAATATAACGACATTTGTCTTTGCAAACATACAGGGTCTAAAGCCATCTAAAAACAAAATTCCTTACATCAAGGGACTGCTCACAGAGTCAAATGCAATGTTTGCAGCATTCACAGAGACCCTCATGAAGAATCATTATGACAACGAAATATGGATCCCAGGTTATAACCTATTCAGATGCGACAAACTAAACAAGCAACGAGGGGAGAGGTTGGCTTGTACGTCACAGAGTCGCTCATTTGCTCATAACTACTAAACACCTCAAATGATGTAGTTGAAGTTTTGGCGGTAAAGATTGAAAACCAAAACCTTGTCATTGTGGTGGTATACAAACCTCCAGATGCAACTTCCCAGCAATTCCAGGAGCAGCTTTTGAAAGCTGACCAATGTCTGGAAAATCTCCCAACTCCTACTCCAAACATCTTACTACTTGGAGATTTCAACTTGAGACACCTAAAATGGAGGAGTATAGCAAGCAATGTTTTAGCAGAGATCACCCCAGGAGGCAGCGCAGATGAAAATTCACACATAAATGAACTATTAAATCTCTTCACCAAATTCACCTTAAATCAGCAAATATTAGAGCCTACAAGACTAGAAAATATGCTGGACCTCATTTTCACTAACAACGACTATCTGATTCATAATATAACCGTATCAAAGACAATACACTCAGATTACAACATAATAGAGGTACAGACATGTATGCACAGGGCTCCTGACCAGAAAAATGTGATCAGTCATGAAGGTCTCTTCACAAAATTCAATTTCAATAACAAAAACATACAATGGGATTAAGTCAACCATGTCCTAAAGGAAACAAGCTGGGACGATATCCTAAACAACATGGATCGTAACCTTTGCCTAGAAGAAATAAACTCTGTGGTTCTTGAGATCTGCTCAAGGCACATTCCATTAAGAAAAAAAAAGAGAAGATGTAAACTAGAAAGAGAGAGATGCTCCCTATACAGACGAAAGCAAAGAGTCACAGAACTGCTGAGAGGGGCCAATTTATCTGAAATACGAAGGGAGGCACTGGTCAATGAAATTGCAAGTATCGAACTTAAGCTGAAGGAATCTTACAGAAGACAAGAATCATAGGAAGAACTAAAAGCCATAAAGAAAATTTAAAAAAAAAATACTTCTTCTCTTATGCCAAATCTAAGGTAAAAACATCCAGTATTGGGCCCCTGGTTAGGCGGGATGGGATATACACAGATGACAGCAAATAAATGAGTGAGATATTAAAGTCCCAATACGACTCAGTGTTCAGCAAACTGCTGCCCAGACTAAGGGTCAAAAATCCAAATGAATTCTTGATGAACGAAACCCAAAATTTGGTTATCTCAAAAATCTCGGATATTATCTTAACTCCACAAAACTTTGAAAAGACAATAAATGACATACCCATGCACTCTGCCCCAGGCCCAGACTCGTGGAACTCTGTGTTCATCAAGAATTGCAAGAAGCCCCTGTCAGGTGCCTTCAGCATTCTATGGAGAGGGAGCATGGACACAGAGGTCATCCCACACACACTAAAAACAAGAGACATAGCCCCACTCTACAAAGGTGGCAGTAAAGCAACTACAAAGAACTACAGACCGATAGCACTAACATCCCATATCTAAAAAATCTTTGAGAGGGTTCTAAGAAGCAAGATCGCCAACCACCTAGATACCCATCAATTACACAACCCAGGGCAACATGGGTTTAGAGCAGGTCGCTCCTGCCTGTCCCAGCTACTGGACCACTATGTCAAGGTCCTGGATGCTGTAGAGGATAAGCAAAGCACAGATGTAGTATACACAAACTTTGCAAAAGCTTTCGACAAATGTGACCATGGTGTAATAGGCACAAAATGTGTGACAAAGGAATAACAGGAAAACTTGGAAGAGTTATATATAACTTCCTGACAAATAGAACACAAAGAGTAATAGTAAACATAGTAAAGTCCCAGGCAGCTACGGTGAAAAGTTCTGTTCCACAAGACACAGTACTTCCTCCTATTCTATTCCTCATCCTCATTTCTGACATAGAGATGTAAGCCATAGCTCCGTGTCTTCCTTTGCGGATGACACCCGGATTGCCATGGCAGTGACCTCCATCGAAGACACCACAAGACTCCAAGCGGACATTAACCAAATCTTCAAATGGGCCACTCAAAACAATATGAAGTTCAACGAGGAGAAATTTCAACTACTCACATATTGAAAACTTGAGGAAATTAAAAATGTATCAGGGTATACGATAAATTCTAACCATACAATAGAGCGAAAAAGTAATGTGAAGGACCTGGGAGTGATAATGTCAAGAGTATCTCGCCTTCAAAGACCACAACAATATATCTACCGCATCTCCTAGGAAAATAATAGGATGGATAATGAGAACCTTCAAAACTAGGAATGCCAAGTCCATGATGATTCTCTTCAAATCGCTTGTTCTCTCTAGGCTGGAATACTGCTGTACACTAACGGCCCTTTTCAAGGCTGGCGACATTGCTGACCTGGAGAGTGTACAAAGAATTTTCATGGCACATATAAGTATGATAAGGCACCTAAATTATTGGGAATGGTTGAAGGCCCTTGATTTGTATTCCCTTGAATGCAGGCGAGAGAGATACATGATAATATACACTTGGAAAATCATAGAGGGTTTAGTACCAAACTTGCACACAAAAATCACTCCCTATGAAGGCAAAAGACTCGGCAGGAGATTCAACATTTCCCCAATGAAAAGCAAGGGAGCCACGAGTACACTGAGAGACAACACAGTAAGTGTCTGGGGCCCAAGACTGTTCAACTGTCTTCCCTGGCTGTCTTCAAGAAGGCACTGGACAGGCACCTAAAGTCAGTACCTGGCCAGCTGGGCTGTGATTAGTACGTCAGTTTGCGTGCGGCCGGCAGTAACAGCCTGGTTGATCAATCCCTTATCCACCATGAGGCCTGGTCTCAGACCGTGCCGTGAGGGCGTTGACCTCCGAAACCCTCTCCAGGTATACTCCAGGTAAGCCGCCTAAATGAGCTTAAAACTCTAGCCCTCTTTTCTTTTCTTTGGGAGGCTGATAGATGCACTCTTCTGACTTTATTTCCCCCTCATCTTATCTAAATAGGACTACTGCAGCCACCTATATTCTTCAGTCTCTCACATTACTCTTTCTAAACTTAATCTTATTCATCACTATGGGTTACATTTGTGTATCGGGGCATGAGTTCTTTCTCAGTTCAGAGCCTCTATGCAGAAAAGACCAGCCCTTTACAAGATCGGTGCGATGCCCATTATCTTCATTATTTTGTCCGTTCTCACGACATTCATGAGCCTGCTATGTATAAGACGATAACGTTAGGATCTTAGCAGGCTTCTTTGTTTAACTGTCATCCCAGTTTATCACACCCCTTTCCTTTCTGTAATCATTCTCTCTTTCTCTCTTAGCTTCCCTTAATTTACATCACCTCTACGTTTCCCCTGCATCTTCCTTTTCTCTCCCTAACTGAAAAGTTCTGACAATTCATGTTTACTCTTTCCCTCTTCCATGTGCAAATCTAACTTGCCTGCAATAACTTATAACGCTCGCTCTTTCTTGATCACCTCCATTCTGATTCTTATGCTTCTGCAGTGTACACTGATGGTTCTGAATCCTCTGATGGTGTTGGACATGCAGCAGTTTTACCTGACGAAATCATCCGAGGTCCATGTTTCAAAGCAGAGTTATGTGCAATTCTCATGGTTATTATGCACATTACGATGATGTATACCTCTTCACTCGTAGTTGTGTCTGAGTCTTACAGTGCATTACAGGCTATCCAGAAATTTGACTCCCATCATCCCATCCTCCTTCGCATTCAACTTTGGTTATGCTGTATTTTTAGTAAACGTAAAGATGGTCGGGGTAACTATCACGCAGACTCAACTATTCAATTAGTTGTTCATGACTTAATTACCTACAGGGGTGCTCCTTATTCAGATTATCTTTCAGTGATCTCTCGACAACTCTGCAACCGATGGCAACAACGTTTACCTGGAGTTTACCTGGAGAGAGCTCCGGGGGTCAACGCCCCCGCGGCCCAGTCTGTGACCAGGCCTCATGGTGGATCAGAGCCTGATAAACCAGGCTGTTACTGCTGGCCGCATGCAGTCCGACGTACGAACCACAGCCCGGCTTGTCAGGTACTGACTTTAGGTGCCTGTCCAGTGCCTGCTTGAAGACAGCCAGGGGTCTATTGGTAATCCCCCTTATGTACGGTGGGAGGCAGTTGAACAGTCTTGGGACCCTGACACTTATTGTGTTGTCTCTCAACGTGCTAGTGGCACCTCTGCTTTTTATTGGGGGAATGTTGCATCGTCTGCCGAGTCTTTTGCTTTCGTAGGGAGTGACTCTCGTGTGCTAGTTTGGTACTAATCCCTCTAGAATTTTCCAAGTGTATATAATAATGTATCTCTTCCGCCTGCATTCTAGGGAGTACAGGTTTAGGAACTTCAAGCGTTCCCAGTAATTGAGGTGGTTTATCGCAGTTATCCGTGCCATGAAGGT
>WNWK01044105.1:0-15230 GCA_009830355.1 Cherax destructor | reverse complement strand
AATTCTTTTTCGAATTCCAGGGGATTGTTGGTCTGGGGCCTGATGGACTGACAAAAGTTTCGCATTCTCTATATGCTGTTTTTTAATGGGTTGCTGAACAACTCATAGTGTTCTTTTAGAATTTCGCTCATTTCCTGTTCATCGTTAGTATATGGATCTCCTCCAGAAGGGTCCAGTTCACAGGAAGTTCTTAGCTTGAATTTTGAATATGAATAGAATTATTTTGCAGTATCCTGGATGGGCTTTTGTTCCTTGGTGCTTCTTCTGTCTGGTATGACATCCTGAGTTTTGCCTAAATCTGTGAACTTTGGCTAAGATTACGTTTCCTTAGTTGTGACATATTTATGTTTTTAGCAATTCGGAACACTTTTTTTTTGTACTATCTCCTACGCTTTCTTTTTATATCTGATCTTGTAGGTTTCTAAATGGTAATATTTAATACAGACCTTGAACGCTTCTATATCACTGGTCAACAATTTTAAAAGTTGTATGCTTCTTAAATGAGATTAGTTAATTCTTATGTATTTTCATGTCTTGAATCCAAATATCACTTTGAAAAATGCTTATTGGTTATAGGTTTAAAGATACGAGACGAGACATGTAATATTTGATTATTTGATTATAACGTACAATATGTGTCAGTATGTTTTAAACTCTAATCCGTACCTACTCTCTGACTTTTTGCTTGACGCTTATAGTGGCCTGAAGAATAATCTCTCCAATGTCCAGCAATAGTCGGCATTCTTGGCCCCATTTTTCCTGCTACCATTTTTTCATGGTTGAAATATCTTGGTGAAACCTTTCACCACGTTCGTCACTAACTGCCCCACAGTTTGCTGGAAAAGTCTAAATGTGAGCCCAAAAAAGTGGATTTTAAATGACATTTTTACATCCCATGTTCTTGTAAGCCTTGATGAGGTTTTCCAACAATTCTTCATAGTTGTCTTCCCTTCTGTTTCCCAGAAATCCCTTCGCCACTAACTTGAATGCTTCCCGCAGCTTTCCTCCCCATGAAGGTCTGATTCAAAGTCACCATCTTTAAGAAGCTCTCGAATCTGAGGACCATTGAAGACTCCTCTTCTTATCTTAGGTCGCCCCAGTGAGGGAATTTTGATGTTAAATACTTGAATCCCTGACCGGATTTGTCCATAACTTTTACAAGTTTTCATGAGCCCCTGCAGCATATGTGTGAGCTCAGTTTTTATCCTGGTCACCAATCTTGCATCCAAAATATAGGGGATATGCCTTTCTAACCATAGCAGTTATAGGGCGCTTCTGTGATGTGTTTTCACTATTTGTGTATCTCACTCCACGGAACAAAATAATTCACAACAAAACTTTCTTGCTGTATATGGGTCAATAACTACCCACCATAGAGTAAAAACCCATAAACACTGGAAACTGTGCGCTGACCCTTTTCTAGTGACGCCATCCCCTCCACTGTCACTGAGCCTTGTTATTAGTGACGTCATCCCCCTTTTACTGTCACTGACCCTTTTTTTTTTAGTGACGTATCTCCTCTCTAGGTCACGGGACCCTTTGCATTAGGGGACGTCATCTCCTTTTTAGTGCCTTGAGCCTTGCCCCAGTGACGCCATCCCCCTTTCCCAGTGTCACTGACCCTTTTGCTATTAGTGAGCCATCCCCCTTTTTAGTGTCATTTTACATCATAATATTAGTGTACAGCATAACCAGTCAAATTGTGGAAACACTGCTTCAAACTGTGCACGTTTGATCACCAAAAAAAAAAATGAATGGCGAGCCCTACGTTGCACAAGAAAACGGGAATAAGTAAAAACTATAAAAAGGGGTTTAAATTTGGGATTTTTTTTTTTTCAAGAAAGCATGAAAATGCATCTTGATTATTTTTTTAATTTTAAAAAAATGTGTAATCCTTTTTGATTATAAAAAAGGGGAAAAAAATTGAAGAAAAAGAATTTTTATGATTTTTCCCTTTTTGTACTGAAATTCCTTTTTAAATATCCATATAATTTTTTTTAAATAGAAAATAAAGATAAAAAATAACCCCTTCACCCTTTAAAAGCCACCTTTTTTTTCAACCCCTTTTTTTTGGCCCTCTTTAAAAACCAAGAAAATGGGAAATAATGAATAAATTTTAATAAAAACCAAAAAACCACAAAAAAAGCAACCTTACCCAAGAGAAATTTAATTGTGGCACTGGGTAGAAAAGGTTTATCTGACGGTTCACACCCCATAAGCCTGTCCCAGTAAAAGGGAACCCAAAAAGGGAGAGGAGAGGCCCACTGCTGCGCTTAATAGGGGGAAGCAGGAGGGCCTCCACTGCTGCAGAAAGGGGGAGGAACCCCCCACCCAAAAAGTTAATAGTGTAGGGGAGAGGCCCACTGCTGCAAAAAGTGAGCAGGAGGCCCCACTGCTGCAGTTAATAGTGTAGCGGGGAGGGGTCCCCCGCTGCAGAAAGTGGGGGGAGAGGCTCCATCCGCAGTTAAAGTGAGCAGGAGGGGCTCCACTGCTGCAGAAAGTGTAGCAGGAGGGCCTCCACTGCTGCAGAAAGGGGCAGGAGAGGCCCATCTGCAGTTAATAGTGTAGCGGGAGAGGCCCACTGCTGCAGAAATTTAGCAGGAGAGGCTCCATCTAAAAAGGGCAGGAGAGGCCCCACTGCTGCAGTTAAAGTGGGGAAGAGGCCCACTGCTGCGGGAAAGTGTAGCAGGAGAGGCCCACTGCGGGGAGTTAATAGTAGCAGGAGGGCCCCCCGCTGCATTTAAAATTTTAGCGGGAGAGGCCCACTGGGGGCAGAATAGTACAGGAGAAGCCCACTGCTGCAGAAAGGGGTGCAGGAGGGCCCCACTGCTGCAGTTAATAGTGTAGCAGGAGAGGCCCACTGCTGCAGAAAGTGAGCAGGAGAAGCTCCACTGCTGCAGTTTGTAGCAGGGAGGGCCCACTGCTGCAGAAATTTAGCAGGAGGGGGGCCCACTGTTGCAGTTAATATTTAGCGGGGAGGGGCTCCACTGTTGCAGAATAGTGAGCAGGAGAGGCTCCACTGCTGAGAATATTTAGCAGAGGGGCCCTCCACTGCTGCAGTTAATAGTGTAGCAGGAGGGCCCACTCCCAGTTAATAGTGAAGGGGAGAGGCTCCACTGCTGCAGTTTAATAGTGTAGGGAGAGGTTCCATCTGCAGTTAAAAAAAAAACAGGAGGGGGCTCATTTGCTGAGTTTTTATTTAGCGGGAGAGGCCCACTGCTTTGGGGGGTTTGGTAGCAGGAGAGGCTCCACTGCTGCAAAAGTGTGCAGGAGGGCCCACTGCTTTTTAAAAGGGAGCAGGAGAGGCCCACGGCTGCAGTTAATAGGGGGAGCAGGGGGTTCCACTGCTGCAGAAAGTGGCAGGAGAGGCCCCACTCCCAGAAATTTTAGCAGGAGGGGCCCTGACGCTGCAGAAAGTGTAGCAGGAGGGGCCTGACTGCTGCAGAAAGTGGCAGGAGAGGCCCACTGCGGGTTTTCAAAAAGGAGGCCCCACTGCTGCAGTTAATATTTAGCATGGAGGTTCCACTGCTGCAGAAAGTGTAGCAGGAGAGGCCCCACTCCCTAGTTAATAGTGAGCAGGAGAATTTCCCACTGCTGCAGAAAGTGCGGGAGGGGGCCCTCCACTGCTGCAGAAAGTGAGCAGGAGAGGCCCCCACTGTTGGGGAATTTAAAAGGGGTGGAAATGGAGGCCCACTGCAGCACAGTAAAAGCAGGGGTTCCACTGCTGCAGAAATGTGCAGGGGGCCCCCACTGCTGCAGTTAAAGGGCGGGAGAGGCCCACTGCTGCATTTAAAAGTGTAGCATGGGGGGCCCTCCACTCCCTGAAAGAAAATTGGGGCAGGAGAGGCCCACTGCTGCAGAATGGGTGTAGCAGGAGAGGCTCCATTGCGGGCAGTTAATAGTGTAGCAGGGGGGGCTCCCCCTGCTGCAGAAAGGGGAAAAAGGTGAGAGGCTCCACTGCGCAAAAGTGGGGAGGAGGCCCCCCACTGCTGCAGTTAATGTGTAGCAGCAGAGGCCCAATGCTGCAGTTAATAGGAGCAGGAGAGGCCCACTGCTGCAGTTAAGGGAGCAGGGAGGCCTGACTGCTGCAGAAAGTGAGCGGGAGGGCCTGCCCTGCTGCAGCAATGTGCAGGAGGGCCCACTGCCAGAATTGGGGAGGCCGACTCGCATTAATAGGGCAGGAGGGCCCACTGCTGCAGTTAATAGTGTAGCAGGAGGGGTTTCCCACTGCTGCAGAAAGTGTAGCAGGAGGGCCCCACTGCTGCAGTTAAAGTGTAGAAGAGGGGCCCTCCACTGCTGCAAAGAAAGTAAGAGGGCCCACTCCCTTTTAAAAAAGGGGTGGGCAGGAAACCCACTGCTGCAGAAAGGGGCAGGAGAGGCCCACTGCTGCAAAATAGGAGAAAGGGAGGCCCCACTCCCGCAGTTAAAGTGTAGCAGGAAAAACCCAGGGAAAAAGAACAGTGCAGCAGGAGGGCCGGGACTCCCAGTTAATAGTGTAGCAGGAGGGGGCCCACTGCTGCAGTTAATAGTAGCAGGAGGGCTCCACTGCCAGTTTTTAGTAAAAGCGGGAGGGGTCCCAACCCGGGTTACAGGGGGAAAAGGGAGGGGGCCCTTCCCCTCTGAAAAGCACAGTGAGCAGGAGGGGTTTCCCCTCCCGACAGTGAGCAGGAGGGGCCTGACTGCTGTTTTGGGAGTGTAGCAGGAGAGGCTCCACTGCTGCAGAAAATGTAGCAGGAGAGGCCCACTGCTGAGGTAATGGCAGGAGAGGCTCCACTGCTGCGTTTATTATTAGCGGGAGGGCTCCACTTGCCAGTTAAGGTGGGCAGAGGGCCTCCACTGCTGAGTTAAAGTGTAGCAGGAAACCCCACTGCTGCATTTAAAAGGGGTGGGGCGGGGAGAGGCTCCACTGTTTAAAGAATAGTGTAGTGGGACCCCCACTGCTGCATTTAAATGTATTTAGGTCCCACTGCTGCAGTTAAAGTGGCAGGGGGGCCGACTCCCGTGGGCCAGGGAAAAGGGGAGGCCCACTGCGAAAGTGTAGCAGGAGGGCCCCCCACTCCCAAAGCACAGTGGGGAGAGGCCCCACTGCGGGAAGAAAGTTAGGGGTAAGGGGGTCCCACTGCTGCAGAAAGTGTAGCGGGAGGGGCCCTACTGCTGCATTTAAATGTAAAAAGGGGGGAGGCTCACTGCTGCAGTTAATAGTGAGGAGAGGCCCACTGCTGCAGAATAGTGTAGCAGGAGAAGCCCACTGTTGCAGTTAATAGGGGGAAACAGGAGAGGCCCACTGCTGCAGTTAATAGTGTAGCAGGAGAGGCTCCACTGCTGCAGAATGTAGCAGGAGAGGCCCCCCGCTGCAGTTAATAGTGTACATGGGGGGCCCCCACTCCCAGAATTAGTGTGGCAGGAGAGGCTCCACTGCTAAAAGTTAAGGGTGAGCAGGAGGGGCCCTGACTGCTGCAGAAGTGGCAGGAGGGGGCTCCACTGCTGCATTTAAAGGGTGGCAGGAGGAGGCTCCACTCCCAAAAGCATGGGTGTAGCAGGAGAGGCCCACTGCTGCATTTAAATGTAGCAGGGGGGCTCCACTGCTGCAGAATAGTGTAGCAGGATGGGCCCGGGACTTGGGCACAAGGAGCAGGAGAGGCCCACTGCTGAAAAGCAAAGGGTAGCAGGGGGCCCACTGCTGCAGTTAAAGTGTAGCAGGAGGGCTCCACTGCTGCATTAATATTTAGCAGGAGGCCCCCACTGCTGCAGAAAGGTGGGCAGGGGGAAGCTCCACTGCCCAGAAAGGTGTGAAAGAGGCCCCATTTTTTGCAGTTAAAGTGTAGCAGGAGGGGGCTCCACTGCTGCAGTTAATGTGCAGGGAGGCCCCCTTTGCGATTGGGGGAAGCACAGGGGCTCCAGCAGTTTTGAAAAGGAGGTAGCATGGGGGGCCCCCTGCTGAAATTAATAGTGCGGGGAGGGGTCCACTGCTGCAGAACAGAAAAAGGGGAGAGGCTACGCGAGTTAAAGTGTAGCAGGAGGGTCACCCGATTTAAATGGAAAAGAGGGGGGGGCTCCACTGCTGCAGAAAATGGGGGGCAGGAGGGGCCCTCCTGCAGAATAGTGTGGCAGGAGAGGCCCCCCACTCCCTGCACCCAAGTGTAGCAGGAGAGGCCCACGCTGCAGTTAATAGTGAGCAGGAGGGGGGCTCACTGCGCAGGGGCAGGAGGCCCACTGCTGCAGTTAATAGTGTGGGGAACCCCCTGCGGGTGTAATATTAGCAGGAGGGCTCCACTGCCAGAAAGTGTAGCAGGAGAGGTTCACTGCCAGAATAGTGTAGCAGGAGAGGCCCCACTGCTGCAGTTAATAGTGTAGCAGGAGAAGTTCCATTGTTGCAGAAAGTGGCGGGAAGGCCCCACTGCTGCATTTAAATTAGCAGGAGGGCCCCATCCAGAAAGTGTAGCGGGGAGGGCCCCACTGCTGCAGTTAAATGTAGCAGCAGGGGGGCCCCATTTGCTGAGAAAGGTGTAGCAGCAGAGGCTCCACTGCTGCAGAAAGTGAGCAGGAGAGGCCCACTGCTGCGGGAAGTGAGCAGGAGGGGGCCCACTCCCGCAGAATAGGAGCAGGAGAGGCCCACTGGGCAGAATGTAGCAGGAGGGCCCCACTGGGGCAGAAAGTGTGGCAGGGGGAGGCTCCACTGCTGCAGAAAGGGTAAAAGATGGGGGGCTCCACTGGGGGAAAGACAGGGAAAAGGGGAGGCCCCACTGCTGCAGAAAGGGGAGATGGGAGGCCCACTGGGCCAATGAGCATGGGAGGCCCACTCCCGCAGTTAATAGTGTAAAGGAGGCCCCCACTCTTAATGAAAACCCTAACCAATCATAAGGAAGTCCAGTTCAGTATTGACGTAAACACCATTGGTGGAGGTAAGGGAAATTTTCCAACTTTAGGCCGGCATGTCTTTTTCTTGCCATTATTTTATTGTTCAAAATTCCCCCTTTAATATTGTAAAAATTTCATATATATAACCAATTCAACAATTAAAGAAGTTATTCTTTTTTTTGCTTGGCCCCTTTTCCCTTTGGTTATTTGCGTTTTTGGTTGATTGCTCACGAACAGGTGAAGGCCATAAGACTACAACACGTGTGTTCGAAATAGGATGCATGTCCTGAAGCAATTATTTTTGTATTGTCTCACGAATTGTTTACGTTGTTGTTTTGGGCCCCTTGTTTGGTTGTTATGAGCTATTTAAAGTTGTTTGTTGAGCGTTTTCAAAGGTTAGTGCTTCGTTGAGTGCCCCAAATACCACCAGCGCGTACTACCTATTTGTTTCAGGGCCGAGCATCCCGGCCGATCAATGCACAGTTTTGAGTGATACGCAAAAAACAAGGTCTGACTCTCAAACGGCATTCCAAAAAGATCCATGCAAGAAATATTAACGTCGATCCCCGCTTCAATTTTTACTGTAATGGAGGAAGAGAGAACTTGGGAACACATGCAGGGTAACTTTCCCCTGGAAATGGGGGATCTTTTCATTGCTTGTTAGCGCAATTTTGCCAAACTCAATCTTGAGTAAATGAGGGGGCAGGGGCCTTGTAAGGGGGGGAGAGGAGACAGTTTTAGGACTGGTATGAAAAATTTGAAGTCTGTCTTTATTCCTGTTTTTCTGATTTTGAGCCTGAAGATTAATTTTTTTTTTTTTCTTTCGAGAACTATGTAGAGCTTTAGATGGCCATTTTATACTGGGCAACACTGGTTTATAAAGCATTGTAAAGGGAAATAGAGGAGTTTACAGCTGGTTTGAGTAATAAAGATTTTCATTTCAAGTTGAAAGGGCTGTATAGGGTCCAAAATTTTGCTAAAAATAGAGAAAGTTTAAGATAAAAAAGGCACCTTGGGATCCTGGAATTTTATTCGCATAGTCTAAAACTTCCAGTTAAAAACAGGATTGTTGAACTTTTGTAATTTAGTTCAGCAATCGGCAACGCTGTAGAGGTTAAGTTGTAGACCCGAGGGAACCGATCACTGGCCGATCAATCTTCTAACCTTCATACCACCAACTTGGTACGAACAGAGATCGTTGTTGATGGACTCTGATTTTATCCTGGGATTTCCCTTGCCCATAATTATTATTATAATCAGAATCCGCGCTTAAACCACAGCAATATACAGGGGCCATCCTGAGCCCATAACCTGCTACTACTGCCGTAAGCCTGATCTATGTCAAGCGCCACTTGCCCCAGGTTAAATAAGAGTGCTGCTAATGATAAGTCGAACATACCACAACCATTGGGAAATATCAGTATACTAGAGTAGATAAAGCAAACCAACATGATGCACAAATTGTATAAGAAAACCTTTCTATAGTACAATGAATCTTCCTTGAGGAGCAAGACTGCCCCATTGAAGTATCCAACCAGGGATACTGGGGTCAGTTTGATCCCTCTTACGAGAGAGAGTTCTCCGAATTTCTACAGATGTGGTTCAAACTTTTATGGAGCTGCTGTTTAGTTCCACTACATAGAATTTACGTTATAATCCAGCATTACACCGGCTATTTAACTGTAGTAACAAGGTTCTAAGAAAATGCTTACTGTTGCTTGGCAACAATATTTTCAGTTGGTGTCCCAAATTCATTGTAATCAAATCTATTGTAATCTTCTTTCCGGATTTGGGCAGTTAACTGGGCCAATGGATAAGGAAAGTCTGAAGAAGCGTTGACCTTTACCTTGAAGGACTCCCTTGACCTTGCGCTAGACAAGTTTTTTACGAGGAAACTGGCCAGGGCTTCGTAAATCTAGTGAAACGCCCCTGGATCAAACCTCCTGAAACTGGGGTAGCAGGACTACTAGACGGCTCTTGTTTCGCGCCGAAGGAGCAGCGCTGTGTCCCTTGTAATTTAGCGTTATTACATTTTAATACTTCCCATGCCGAAGGGTTTGACTTTCCTGGAATGATCAACAATGGGACCCATCTTTTGGCTTTCGGCTTTCAGCGCCGTCGTGCTGGAACTTAACTCTACACATTGGGCTACACCAATTTCAGTTTGGCTACTGGTAAGAAAGTTAGGAGTATCTAAACTAGACAGCTCTTTAATACCCCCAAAAAAGTCCATACCTGATTTAAATGTGAATTACTTTTTTCCAGTCCTTATATCACTTTGGGTGCATCACTGTAAGATATTTTATAGTAGATCAAAACTCTTTTGATAGCGAGATAAAGGGAGCTACACTGATCCTGCCAGACACATCAAACCCCACCACTTTGTCCCATACCTGATGGAGAGTCATTCGCGGACCTAATAATCAATTAAGTAACCAATATTTGTTTACTATATTTTAAAGAAAACTACTTGGCATCGTGAAGCAGTGCCGATGTATGGCATAAATAGCTAAGGCCATCCTGCAAGCCTGCTGAAAGAAAGGCAAGAGGTAGTTGGGCCTTTGTTATTGTGTTTGGTTGGGTGCAAAGTAGGGCTGAGGGATGCTGTGGGGTCTGTGTGGGGTTGTGGTTGCTGTCCTTCTTCGAGGATGTGCTGGTACCGCAGTGTCCCCCTTCGCCCCTGTTGTTCCCCTTCGAGGATGTGCTGGTAATTTTTGCCCTGTTCCCCTTCTGCCCTGGCGACCTTTACCTTCCCGGCTGTTTCTCTGTTTGGCGTCTGGTTCGCAGATGAGGTGCAATCAGCTGGTATTTTTGGGAGGTCTTTATCAGCAGCTCACTGCAGGAATTTGCCTTGTCATTACTGACTTGAATTGAACTTGATTGGGCGGTTCATTTCCTAGAGAACCAATTCAAAGCTGAAAATTTGTCAGTTGAGTCGTGTCCTTCCCGTTATCACGATGATGCACTTGATCTCTTTTTAATCCCCTGGCTTCTTGATTGTGTCTCCCTTCCCCACCCCATAGCTCCATAAATAATTAGTGTCCTTCCTCCTCATACCACTTGTTTCCCCCTCTGCATCTTTGGGCCTGATTTCCATGGATACCTGAGGAGGCTCTAAGTCAATCTCCTCGGCTCGGTCTGTGACCCAAGCCTCATGGTGGATCAGGGCCCGACTCAACCAGGTTGTTACTGTTGGCCACACACAACGGGCGCCATTTATACAAACCCACACAACACAGCTGGTCGTAGAGACACTGACTTAGATGCCTGTCCTCAGTGCCTTCTTGAAGAAAGTCACAGGTGTCTATTGCACTCTTGCTGTGAGCTTGAGGCAGTTGAACAGTCTTGGGCCCTGATTAAAATGCCAGTTGTCTCATCGTGTTGGCATACGCCCTGCTTTCATTGGAGGTAAGCTTTGCATCTTATTTCATAGGGAGCAAGCAAGGATTTTCAAAAAGCTTTGTACTAATCCCTCTTAGGATTTTCCAAGTGTATATTATCATGTATCTCTCCTGCTTTATGGTTCAGAGTACAGGTTGAGGAACTTCAAGCCTTTCCAGTACTGGAGGTGTTTTTTCGCATAAGGGGGTGCCAAGAAAGTTCTGCACAGACATTGTTCCAGTAGCTGAGGGACTGATTTCAATTCCCTAGATTGTCCCTAGAGTGGTTTCTTCTTATTTAAATAATTAAAAAGCCCTTAGACTAGGCATATCTGCTACTCCTAGGAGCCAGAACTTTTATTTAAGTTACAGTCAAAAAAGCGTAACAGAGTATGTTACTGGGCTAAGACTGCAACTTAGAGGCGCCACACGACTTGATCCTTGGATATGGTTAGCGCCGATCGACCAGAACTTGACAGTAGCGGCTGAGCACCAGAACTGATAGCGCTGCGCCAGACCAACCTGATTAGCGTTGCGCCGGATCAGATCCTGATGAGCGGCGCCAGACTTATCCGATGAGTGTTGATGCCAATTTGGACCTGGATAGCGCTATGCCAGACTGGACCTTGATTAGTGCGCGCCAGATCGACCGATAGTATGGCGCCAGATCACCCTGATGGTGTTATGCCAGACTGACCTTGATAAAGCGCCACCGGACCTGATAGTGCTATGCCAGACTGGACTCGCGATAGTGCAGCCATACTGCACTTGATAGTGTTATGCCAGACTGCACCCTTGATATGTTACCGCCAGACTGCAATCCCAGATAAAAAGTTACGCCAGGCACGTCCCTGACAAAGCGCCGCCGTGACTCTAACCTCTGAGAGGTTATGCCATGGCCACCCTTGAGGGAAGCAGTTATGCCATGGTCACCTTGATAGTGTTACTGCCAGATTCTGGACCTTGACAGGAAGAAAATATACCACCCTTGAGGCAGTGGCAGCCAGACTCCAAGAACCCTGATAAAGGAGCAAAGCCAGCCTGACACCTTGAGAGTTACGCCAGATCATCCCTGATAAAGGTTGCCACACTGCAACCTTGATAGTGTTATGCCATACTGCACCTTTTGATAGTGGGGTTGCGCCAGACTGGACCGATAGTGTGTTATGCCATACTGCACCTGATAGTGTTATGCCAGACTGCACCTGATAGAGAAAAGCCACGCCAGACTGAATCTTGGATAGTGCTATGCCGTGACGGGAATTTTGATAGTGCTTGGCGCCAGACTGACCTTGATAGTGTTACCACAGACTGGACCCTTGATAGGGGCATATGCCAGACCGGACCTTTGGATAGTGTTATGCCAGACTGGACCTGATAAAGTTACTGCCAGACTGCAATCTTGATAGTGGAGCGGTTATTGCCGGGCTGCACCTGATAGTGAGTAGCATACCGCCACCTTGATAGTGAGTGCAGGCGCATGCTGGCCGTAATCCTTTTTTATTAGTGAGTGCTATTGCCGGGCCGCACCGATGGTATGTTGCTGCCGGGTCAACCTGATAGCAGGTTATTGCCGGCCTAACCTCGATAGAGTGCGGTCACCGGCCAAACCCTCGATGAGGCAGGAGCGCCATTGCCGGGCCGCAACCTTGACAGTGGAGGCGTTACGCGCCGGCCGCAAAACTGATAGCGAGTGTTATTGCCGGCCGCACCTTGACAGGGAGTGCTTACCGTCGGGGCCGCAACCTGACAGTGAGCAAGCTATTGCCGGTCAAAACTGATAGTGGTGAGCGTTATTGCCAGCCGTAACCTTGATAGTGAGCAAGTTATTGCCGGGGCCGCAACTTGATAGCGAGTGCTACTGCCGGGCCGCAACCTGATATGAGTGCTATTGCCGGGCTGCACCTTGATAGTGAGTGTGCCGGGTATTGCCGGCCACCTTGATAGCGGAGTGTTATTGCCGGGCTGCACCCTTGAGGCGAGTGCTATTGCCTGGCTGCACCTGATAGTGAGTATTGCCGGGCTGCACCCTTGATAGTGAGGAAAGGGCTGGGCTGGCCAAACTTGATAGAGTAAGAGTATTATTGGCTGTGGCAACTGATAGGCGAGTGCTATTGCCGGGCTGCACCTTGATAGTGAGTGTTATTGCCGGGCTGAACCTTTGATAGTGATTTTAATTGCCGGGCTGCACCTTGATGGTGAGTGTTATTGCCGGGCTCCCCCCTTTGATAGGGGGGTTTTTATTGCCGGGCTGAACCTTGATAGTGAGGTTGTTCCCGGGTTTTTGTTTGATATGAGTGTTATTGCCGGGAAAAATTTTAAAAAGTGAGTGTTATTGGGGGCTCCCCCCAAGTGGGGGGTTACCCCCGGGGGCCGCACCTTGATAGTGAGTGTTATTCCCGGGGCCCCCCCCTTGATAGGGAGTGTTTTTCCCGGGGCCCCGCCCCTTTTGATAGTGAGTGTTATTGCCGGGCTCCCCCTTTTTGAAGTGAGTGTTATTGCCGGGCTGCACCTTGATAGTGAGTTTTTTTTGGGGCCCCCCCTTTTTGATAGTGGTTTGGGGCCCCGGGCCCCAAAACCCTTGATAGTGATTTTTGGGGCCCCGCACCTTTTTAGTGATTTTTTCCCCCGGGCTCCCCCTTTTGATAGTGGGGGGTTATTGCCGGGCTGCACCTTGATAGTGAGTGTTATTGGGGCGCCCCCGAAGTGATTTTAAACCCCCGGGGGCTCCCCCTTTTGGGGGGTGAGTGTTATTTTCCGGGCTGCACCTTGATAGTGAGTGTTACCCCCGGGGGCCCCCCCTTTTATAGTGAGTGTTATTGCCGGGCAAAAACCTTGATAGTGGGTTATTGCCGGGTTGCACCTTGATGGTGGAGTGTTATTGCCGGGCTCCCCCTTTTTGATAGTGAGTGTTATTGCCGGCTGCACCTTGATGGGGGAAAGGGTTTTTTCCCCCGGGGGGCTGCACCTTGATAGTGAGTGTTACCCCCGGGTTTTTTGCACCTTTTTAGTGAGGTTATTGCCGGGCTGCACCTTGATAGTGGGTTATTCCCGGGCTCCCCCTTTTGATAGGGGGAGTGTTAACCCCGGGCCCCCCCTTGATAGTGAGTGTTACCCCCGGGGCCCCGCACCTTGATAGTGAGTGTTACCCCCGGGGGCTGCACCTTGATAGTGAGTGTTATTGGGGCTGCACCTTATGGTGAGTGTTATTGCCGGGCTGCACCTTGATAGGGAGTTTTTATTCCCGGGGGGGGGCCCTTTTGGATAGTGAGTGTTTTGGGGGGGGGCACCTTAAAGTGAGTGACCCCCCTTTTGCACCTTGATAGTGGGGGGTTACCCCCGGGGGCTCCCCCTTTGATGGTATGTTACCCCCGGGTTTTTCCCCCCTTGATAGTGAGTGTTATTGCCGGGCTGCACCTTGATAGTGGGGTGTTATTGCCGGGTTTCCCCCCGGGATATAAAGTGTTATTGCCGGGCTCCCCTTGAAAAGGAGTGTTACCCCCGGGGGCTCCCCCTTTTGATAGTGAGTGTTATTCCCGGGGCCCCTCCCCCTTTTTGATAAAAAAGGTTTTCCCGGGCCCCCCCTTTTTGATGGGGGAGGGTTTTCCCCGGGCTCCCCCTTTTGATAGTGAGTGTTTTCCGGGCTCCCCTTGATAGTGAGTTTTTTATTGCCGGGCTCCCCCTTTTGATGGGGTTACTGCCAGACCCCCCCGATAGTGAGTGTTACCCCCGGGGGCCCCCCCCTTTTGATAGTGAGGTTATTGGGGGGCCCCGCACCTTGATAGTGAGTGTTACCCCCGGGGGCTCCCCCTTTTTGGATAGTGAGTGTTATTCCCGGGCTGCACCTTGATAGTGAGTTTTTTGCCGGGCTCCCCCTTTTGATAGTGAGTTTTTCCCCCGGGGGCAAAAACCTTTTGATAGTGAGTGTTATTCCCGGGGGCTCCCCCCTTTGGGGGGTGTTACCCCCAGACTCCCCCTTTTGATAGTGAGTGTTATTCCCGGGTTTTTCCCCCCTTGATAGTGATGTTATTGCCGGGCTGCACCTTAAAAATTTTTTTAGAAAACTCTGCTATTGACAAAAAAGGGGTATGTTTTAGCAGGGGTTAAAAAATGTAGCGGTGTATGTTTTAGCAGGTGTTAAAAAAAAGTAGCGGTGTATTTTTTAGCAGGTGTTACACAAAGTAGCGGTGTATGTTTTAGAAAGGTGTTACAAAAAGTAGCGGTGTATGTTTTAACAGGTGTTACACACAAGTAGCGGTGTATTTTTGGGGGAGGTGTTACACACACGAAGGGGTTTATGTTTTAACAGGTGTTACACAAGTAGCGGTGTATTTTTTAGGGGTGTTACACACAAGAAAAAAGCGGTGTATGTTTTAACAGGTGTTACACACAAGTGGGGTGTATGTTTTAGGGGTGTTACACACAAGTAGGGGTTTATTTTTTAACAGGTGTTACACACAAGTAGGGGGGGTTTTTTTAACGGGTGTTACACACAAAGTAGGGGTTTATGTTTTAGCAGGTGTTACCACAAGAGCGGTGTATGTTTTAGCAGGGTTACAAAAATTTTTGGGGGCCCCCAACCCCCCCCTTTCAGGGAATAATCATGGTGATATATAAAAGGTTTTAAGGAAACCCCCCAAAATTTTTGTTTTTTTTTATATTGTAAAATGGTGATAAAATTTTGACGATATTTTAAAAAAAAAGGACACGGGGCAACTAACGGCTTTTTTTTTCTGCATTTTAATTTGACATTTTCGGAGAGCAAAGGGGGTTGCCACAATAAAATTTTTTTCCGAACAATTTTTTTTTTTCCCCCGAATAATGAGGCAAAATGAAGCTATTCTAGTTTTAAAACCATTTGTTTTTTATTATACAAGAAAACCCCCAAAAAAAAAAAAAGTTAAATGGTTAATACATTTATAGAAATTGATCGTAAATTACAAAAATATAATTCACAGTAGTTATTTTTTATAACCATTTAAAAAAAATCTT
>WNWK01044104.1:0-15230 GCA_009830355.1 Cherax destructor | reverse complement strand
ATGACCAAAATGGATAAATAATAGGTTTAATTTTTTTAGGGCAGAAAAAGGAATTTATAGGCGCAAAAAAAAGAGGGAGGGTCATCTTATAAATCAGTATACTGACTTTAAAGGGGGGGTTAAAAAAGGGAATAAGAAAAGCTAAACGGGACTATAAAATTTAAAAGTTGCGGATTCAAAAAAACCCAAATTTTTTCCAGGTTTATAGAACAAAGTTGGGGAAAAATAGGCCCCCTTTAAAAAAACCCGGGGCATTTTCTGAAAGGAGAATGATATGGCTCTTTTTTTAATAATTATTTTCTCTCGTTTTCACACAGGAAGACTTTAATAATATCCCAAATTAATTTTTTCAGAGGCCCAGAAGAAGAAAAATTTGTAATATCACAGTCACAGCGAAAGGGTTGGAAAAAACTGACCGACTGAAACAAAAAAAATCGCCTTTATTTGACAAAACATATTGGGGTTTTTATTTTATTCCCTTTTGGGTCAGTGCGGGTTTAGAAGGGGAGGATATGTGTTATGTTTTTGGTGATGGTGGGTGTGTTAGGAGATAAAATTTTTTTTTGATGATAGTATTGAAAATGGTTGAGTCCATTTTTGGGTTTGGTTTGGGAATTGTTTTTGGGCCCCTTTTTAATGTAATTGAACGTTTGTATAGATTTAGCGGACAGGGGAATTTAGAGATTTTTGTGTCGGTTTTTTAAAATATCAAGAAAGCTTTTAGTTCGGGGTTAATTTTGGGAAATTTTATGGTTTGTACATGTAAGTTGCACAGTAAAAGTGTGGATGTTCTGGACAGTGATAATTTTTCTTTTAAAGTGGGAAGTGTGTTGCCCGGGATTGGGTGGGATAACATGCAGCTTTTTTTTGGTTAGTATTGGTTTTAGGGGAGTTGTTGCTTTGGGCCCGCCAATGGATAGGTGAAGTAGGGATAGATGAGTGAATAGTATAGTGTGAGAAATATTCGGTAATAGTAACGTATCTTGGGGAAAGGGTCCCAATCGTTTTTGGGTATTTTTTTGCTATGTCGATAAGGGCCAAATTCAGGTTGGTATTGGGGGAAAGGGCCCAGAATTTCCCCCATTGTGTTTAGCAAAGGGGGTTGTCAATCATTATGTTTGTTTGCCCCCTGTTCTGTTCCCAACATAATGTGAAGGTTTTGTCAGTGTTAAGTGTAAGTTTGTTTTGTCATCGGGTTTATATTTTTAGTAGCTCTTCATTTCAATGGTGTTGAGGAGGCAAGATTTGGGTGGGGGATGACATAAACGTACATCAGCAAAAAAAATGGTTTATTTGGGGTACAAAGATCAGATGTATAGAAGGAAGAGAGGGGGGCCAAGGACACTTCCTGTGGTATCCAATATCAAGTGGTCGTGTAGATGAATTTTGTCTTTAATGGTGACATATTAATACCTGTTAGTAAGATAAGATTAGTAGTAGTATGTCACTGATGTCAGCTAGGTCTGTATACCATGTACATGTACTTGTAGTAAATAAAGATATATTCTTATTTTTATTATTATTATTATGCAATTTTATCCCTCTACCCGGCAACCACCCTCCAGGCAGACGCATCTGTTAGGGACGATTTCCGAGAGGTTATACGAACCCGGAATAAAAATTTGCCAAAAAGTGGCTAAAATCCGTATTGTATGACATCCGAACTGGACAAAAACCGACGTTCAACCTTACATTCCATCCTTCCACATCCTATGAATTCATTCATATCAGCATATATTTTGTTAGTATATAAATGCCAGAAAAATATGTAAATTTGAATTATCGTTTATGGATTTTAAAAGCAATCATAATTTGACTTACAAAATTTTTCAATATACTATTTCAAATAATGTTTTTAATTAAAAAATACTTACCATCTGTAACAACAGTTGCAAGATCCAGATGAACAGTTTCCAATAACAGTCTCACCAGTCTGGCAGCTACTTCTAGCACCAGTGTAGTTTTGATATATGCAGTCTGAGATTATGTTGTCCACAAACTGTTAATGAGATATTAATCAAGTTACTGTTTATTAAAACATTTGTTAAAAACATGAATTTTATAAGGTATCTGCCCCGCATTTCCATTAAATTATTCCCACTTTTTCATATCCCAAAAATGAACAAACAAATTCCTTAAAGTTATATTATTTAATTTTTGACAATTTCCAAACATCAGAACAAACAATATTAGTCTTATTTAGATCCCCAAAAGGGTTTTTTGTATATTAAATCTAATATGGGTTTTCTCAACCACCATTCTTTTAGTAAAGGTTGCTTTTTAATTTCCCAAGGTAATCTAGGATTCACTCAAGGATATTTTTATATCAAGAAAACAGTTATACTGAGTAAAAAAAGGGTTATTCCCGTAACATAGCGACCCAACTCCCGAAACCCATACTTAAGTGCGGTGAAATAACAAAAAGAGAAAATATTTATATTGAATACCACAGTGGTGCCGTTTTAAAAATGATAATAAATGCAAAAGTGAAAACTAAGGGGAAAGAAATGTTTCATTACACAACCCCGCACAAAAGTGGGGTGACAGTGCCCAGTGACTTTTAAATGGCCCAAGTCGGAGAAACGTCTCGAAGCTCCTTTTTTTTGGGGGGGGTTTTTTTATTGTTCCAGTCACGGATTGTGCTTTTTGTTATCAAAAATTTCGTTTGAAATCAGTTGCCGACCCCTCCCCCCCCGGGGTAGCTGTAGGGTAATCTTCTAAACCTGCTATTTCCTGACCAAAATTTATAAAATTTGATTAAAAAATTTTTTTGGGAAATAGAATAAAATTTTGGGGAAAAATTAAAGTTCCAGCTTAAAAAAATCGATAAACAGTGGGGATTGTAGTTGTCAGTGGACAATTTCAACAAATAAGACCTTTTATCATCAGTCAAATGTGAAAAACACATCGTTGGGGGGGAGGTAAAAAATTTTGAAAACAAACACAGTACGGGATCTAAAAATGCCAAATATTCCAGGTGGAAAAACACCCCAGGGGTGGCCGTTTCATATAAGCTGCCAGAACACCTTTTTTTCCCCAACACGCAAGTTATCTTTTTTCAAACTGAACATTTTACCTGTTTAATCATCTTCCAGTGGTCGGTCTCGCATAGCCCAATTAACCCCACGGATTCATTAAAAAAAGGGAACCTGACTGGTTTGTCAGATCAAAAATAAGGGAAAAATGCCAGATTCCGCTGGAAGATCTAGGCCCCCCAAACCCCCAAACGGTTTTTTAAGAAGAAAAAAAGGTTCCCTCGGGATTCAATAAGTGGACTTTTTTTGGGGCCCTTATCAAACACATAAACAAATTTAAGCGGTAAGACTGCCCAAAACACTTACCCCAAAAAAAAAAAAATAGATACGATAAAATAGACGGATCACCACTTCAGGGAATTATTAGAGTATCAGTAAAACAACCAACAAAATCAATCATGAAAACCTGTATATGCAACCAAAAAACAAACGCCCCACTGGAGGGATTCTCCTTCTGTGGTAAATGGAGCCATCCCCCTTGTCATTCATTCAGGAATAAACTAGATATATTAAACCAGGAAGTGTTTTGGTTCCCAAATGAAACCAACTTGGAATAAAATCACTTGATATTAAAAGATGACAACATCAAACCCCCTTTCATAAAAAACAACGCATTCTAAACGTTAAAATAAAAAATCTGGGCCAGATGGTGTTTTTCCCCTGGTAAAAATGTTGTCGGGAAAGTAACGGGGGAATAAAAATAAATGATGGTGGCCTAAAGGGGGAACAAACTCTATGGGGAAACAGGGTGTAGACAAGGACATAAAAAAACCAAAAAACTGCAATCCCACGGGATGGAAAAAAAGGATGACCCGAAATACTGAAAATAAATTACCAAAAACAACTGATGAAGGCTCCATTGCAACACTAGTCCGAAGATAGAAATGAAACGGGAATACCGCAGTAGGAATACAAAGGGGAACACAGTCAAAAAAAAAAAAGAAACCGGGCCCTATCAAATATTCCCTTTTGGTATCTGCGGAGAATATCTGGCAAAACAGAGGGGACATGCCTTTGACCCCCCCCAGAAAATCCCTGCCCAAAAAACAAAAATAACCTTTTCCCGAAAACTTTTCCCCCGAAATGTGCCACTCATCAGTTCAGGAAAGACGTGCAAAACTATTTGCAAGGAACACCACCTAAAGAGTGAAAACAGAACCCAGACCATGGGAAACTTGGGTGCCATACCCCTCCGGAGAGGGGTTTTTTTAGCCCCAGGAAGGAAAAACTGGCGGAAATGACAGAAATCGTCAAACTGCAATCATTTCGGGAGGGGAAAAACAGTCAGCCCCTCCACTCCAGAAAAAAGATATTAGTTAAAGGAAAAAAAAGCCCCATTCCATCCCCCCAATACCCCAACCCAACGACATTCATTTTTCAAATATATACGGGTTCTAAAGACGACGAACAACAAAATACCTTTCCGTGGACTGCTTACAGATTAAAATTTATGTTTGGGCTTTCAAAAGACCCACATAAAAATCATTGGCGAAGTATGGTTGGCAAAACCTATAAAGATGTGACAGAGTGAACAAAGGAAAGGGGGAGGGTGTATATCACAAGTCCTTTTTTGGGAATACAAAATGCCTAAAATGATGTATTTGAAGTATTGCAGTAAAGATCGAAATCAAAACCTGGTCATCGTGGTTGTATCAAGCCCCCGGATAACGTCCAAAATTAAAACATTTAAAAAATTGACCACTGTCTGGAAAACCTTCACTCCTGCCCCCAAAATCTTGCCCTGGGGGGATTTCAACCTAAACCTAAAATGGGAAATTTCCACAATGTGTGCGAGATAACACCAGGAGGCAGCTCAGATGAAAACTCCCCCACACGAGCTTTTTAAAACCCTGCACCAAATTCACCAGCAAATAATGAGCCTAAAGTTTGGGGAATATTGGGCCCATCTTCGCTCTGATGATCTATACAAATTCATCATATCAAAACAATATAATAATCACAACATAATAGGGGTCCAGACATGTATGCAGGGCCCCAGACCGACAAAAAGTGAAAACCAAGGGAAACTTTTCCAAATTCAACTTCAATAACAAAAAAAAAGGGGGGAGACCAAGTAAACCAATCTAAATGATATAAACTGGGAAGATAGCCTAACATCATGGATCTAACCTATTTAGAACAAATTAATTTATTCACTTTAGGTTTGCAAAAATTCCCTTAAGGAAAAGGAGGGGAAGATTAAAAATACAAAAAGAAAGGGACTCCTATACGGGAAAAAAAGAAAAACAGAGCGGGTACAAAGAAATATATCTGAAATATAAGAAAACATGGGCAGAGAAAAGAAACACGAACTAAAACTAAAAAATCTTACAGGAATCAAGAAACCGGGGAAAAACTAAAAGCCATAAATGAAATTTAAAAAAAACCCAAAATATTTCTTTTCTTTAAATCAAAATGAGAACAACATCAGTATAGGGGCCCCACTTAAACGTGATGGGTTCACAGATGACAACAAGGGAAAAGAGTGAGCCACTAAAGTCCCAGTTTTTGGGGCAGCTAACCAGACTGAAAGTCAAGACCTAAATTAAATTTTTTTTTGGGGTACCACAGAACTTGATGAGCAAGCCTTTTTGACTTTCCCTGACGCCAAATGACTTCGAAAAAGGGGATAAAAACACCCCTGCCTCCGCTCCCGCCCAGACTCATGGAACTCCCCTGTTCATCAAGAACCATGAAGCCCCTATCACGTACTTTTTAAAACCCCATGGAGGGGAGGAACTGGGTCGTCCCATTACAAAAAAAAAGACAAACCCCCCCCCACAAAGGGGGCAAAAGCAATAACAAAAAACTACGACCAAAGCACTAACTTCCCTATCATAAAAATCTTTAAAGGGTTCTAAAACAAGATCTCCCCATCTAGAAAAAATCAATTACACAACCCAAAAAGCATGGGTTTTAAAAAAAGAAACCCCCCTTCTCCCCCAAATACTGGGCCACTACAACAACTCCTGGATGATCTAGAAGACAAAAAGAATGCAGAGTTATACATAGACTTTGCAAAAAACCTTTGACAAGTGTAACCATTGGGGAATGCGTGATAAAAAAAACAGGAAAACTTGGTAGATGGGTCTATAATTTCCTAACAAGTAGAACACAAGAAAGGGTTTAACAGAGTAAAATCTGGGTAGCTACGGTGAAAAGCTCTGTTCCATAAGGCACAGACTCGCTCCCATCCCGTTCCTCATCCTCATATCGGAATAGACAGTGAAAAGCCCCGTGCAGTTTTCCTTTTCAGATGACACCCAACCCATGAGTGTCCACCTTGAAGACGCTGCAAGACTCAAAAGACATCAACCCAAAACTTTAAATGGACTGCAGAAAAAAATAAGTTCAATATGAAATTTAAATTTCCAGATATAGAAAAAAGTAGGGAAAAAAAAATCTCGTCGGGTATAAAACAAATTCCAACCCACAATAGGCGAAAACCTAATGTCAAAGACCTGGGAGTGACTGAAAAAGGGTCTCACCTTCAAGGACCCTAACACAGCAACCCCTCTGCTAGAAAAAAGACAGGATGGATAATGAGAACCTTCAAAAACCCAAAGGGTCCCAAACCCCTGTTTCCTTTTCGGTCCTTGTTCTATCTAGGCTGGAATTTGCTCACACAATTGCCTTTTTTAAGGCAGGTGTTGCTGACCCCAGAAAAAGTGCAGAGAACCTTCCGGGACCCATAACTGTGATAAACCACCTCATTTTACGGGGCGCTTGAATTTCTAAACCTGCTCCCCAGAACGCAGGCGGGGGAAAATAAATTATTATATACACTTGGAAAATTCTAAAAGATTGTACAAACTTGCACACAGAGTTCTCCCCACGAAAACAAAAGACTCGGCAGACGTGAACATCCTCCCCAAAGAAAAACAGGGGGGCCACTAGCACGTTGGACCCCGTGGGCAGCATAACACCTGGTTCATGGGCCTGATCCAACAGGGCCGGTCACAGTGGGGCTGAGGGGCGGCCCCCCGGCCTTTTTCCCATATATAATAACCCTCTTTAACTAATAATGAATATTCTTAATCATCTTTTCTTTTTTATAAGAAAATCAGATCAAAAAAAAATTAAAAAAACTTGTTTTAATATATAATTCTTTAACCTTCTAACACGTAAGTTATTTAAAAAAAAAAAAAAAATATATATATATATAAAAATTTATATATATATATATATATATATATATATATATATATATATATAAAATATAATATTATATAAATATAAAACAGTGAAACATCGGTTTTCGTCCTTAATCCGTTCCAGAATGTTGGTTGAAATCTGAAATGGACGAAATCCGAAGTAATATTTCCCATAATAAATAATGTAAAACCAATTAATCCGTTCCAGACACCCAAAAATATTACCATAAAATAAATTTGATAGAGAATAACTGTAGTGTTGCAGCTCTTCAGTGGTTAGCTCTTCCCTTTTGTTGTCCACCAACCTTACACATCCTGGCCACTCATATCCAACCCCATGAACTTCCCGAAGCCAAATAGATTCCACAACAGTCGTACGGTTGTCAAGTCTACACTAACTATTTTGAATACAGTTAAAAATAATATGTAAAATACACAGTACATTTGTAGTCTTAATGTAGGGCGAGAGGTGAGTAGTACTTATTTGTAGGAAGTCAGGTGTAGGTAGCTGGTAGATGTAGGTATGTAGTCCACCTGGGCTGCATACCTACACCTGCCTACATAGCTACACGATATTTAATGCAGCCCTGAGCCCATCGACATACAATGTTCACTGAGTTTAATTAGTTGCTCCCCAGCCTTGGTGGTGCGTGGGTGAGCTCAGTTGTCCCCCTGGTGGAGGTTAGGTGAAATTTTATTTTCACCATCATGGCGGATACCCACCAGTGCCATGTCAACACTGTCTGTGTGGACTTGATTAAAGGTGCTGTGTATCCTGATAATGCTGAGATCATCTTGCCATTGGTTCTACGTGACACCTTCGGAATATCGACTGAGGCCATTTATGGCATCTCTTTGAACGGATCAGTCAGATTTTTCGTCAAGTTCAACTCCACTGGCGTGTATGTGGAAGTGGTGGACAAGTTTCAGGACAAGCCTATTGTCGTCAACTCGGGATTGGAGGTGCGTAGGCGGACGTGTCCACGCATTACTCTTGGATTCATGTGAAGAACCTCCCGTTTGAGGGTGCTGAATTTGATGTTCGGCGAGTATTCGGCCAGTATGGGACTATACATGTAGCTAATGTTTGTCAGTGGCAGCAGGGAACTTATGCTGGCATTCTGGCGGGATCATACTCCTCAAAATGACTTTGAGGAGGCCTATCCCGTCATACGTTCAGATGCAAGAGTTTTCGTACTCAAGATACGTCTCGTATGCTGGACAGGTAGGACGTGCCGGCTCTGCGGTGCCCCAGGACATATGGCGGCTACGTGTGATCAACGCAGGGAGCGGCAACCTGGACGTCGAGATGATGGGACTTTTCGTGCTGCGACGGACCTGAGAGAAATGACCAAGACGAGTGTACAGTTGGATGTGGCCGAGGTCCTTGATACTGAGGATGTCCGTCGGAGTTGGAGTGAAGCGGTTGATGTTTTGGGGGGAGGCCTTTTTGATTTTAAACCCCAACAAAAAGGAAGAGGGCAGGAGTGTTCCCAGGTTGCCATGGAGGGGACTTGTTGGATGTGGTCTCTGAGTTATGGAGGCCTTTTTTTCGAGGACATCCAGAGCCCCCTTTGGGACCCCGTCACTGGGGGGTTTTTTTGGGCTTGGATGAGGACTCATCTGGTGTTTTGGGGGGGCCCGGAGGGGGGAGATTGGCCCGGTAGAGGACCTTGTTGACTCTGTGCCTGTGGTGGTGGCTGAGGGGGAGGTGCATGGGGAGGAAGGAACGGGGAGATGGAATGTGGGGAAAGACCCCGCAAGCGGCCCAGTGGGGATTCTGAGGATGATGAGATAACCCCGGGCCAAAGGTCTTCAAAAAATGGCCGGGGGGATGTTGTAAAGGGGAAAGGGGTTGTCCCCCGGGGAAAAGTGGGACAGGAAAAAAGGGGGGGGGCCCCAAAAAAGGGGGTTTTTTGGGAAAAAGTTGGGGGGGTCGGGCGGTAAAACCCCCTTTTGCCTATTCAGGTGTTTAAACCCAAATTTTGGGCCCCGGCGGAAGTTTGGGGGAATGGATTGGGTGACCTAAAAAGGTTAATTGGATTTTCTTTCCCCAGGAGCATAATTATGGTGGGGTGGGTTTTGTTTTAAGGGATTAAGTTTATACGGGGTTTTTTGGGGGCATTTAAAGGGGGGGGTGAGGGTTTATGGGCCACCCCCAAAAGTTAAAGCCTGGGAAAAGGGGGGGGTGGATATTTGGGGTGGGGGGGTTTTGGGGGGAGATATACAGGTGTGTTTCATTGGTTATTCCCGGACCAACCTTAAAGGTTTTTTTTTTGTAGTGATGTTTGGGGGTTTATGCGTTGAAGGTTTCCCTTTTGTTACGTTTAATTTTGGGGGAGGTTTCATTATTGAGGGGGGGATGGGGGCCCGAGGGGGGGGTTTTTGTTCGAGTTTGGAGGGGGGTCCCGGGGGGGTTGGAGGATGGGTTAGGGGGGGGTTTTTTGGACCCCTTTTAATTTAAACAGGGTTTGGGGTGGTTTTGGGCCGGGTATAGGGTATCAGGGGCGTTGGTAGGTGGGGGTTTAAAAGTCGGGGTTTTGGGTTTTTTCTGATAAAGGGGGGAGTTGGAAGATGGGATGGGCTGGGGGTGAAGATATTTTCCCCATTGGAAATTAAATTAGGTTGTTGCAGGGGGGTTTTTTGGATTGGTGGGGGAAATATGGAAAAAGGGGAAAAAGTGATATGTGGAATGTGGAGTGTGCGGGCTAAAGGGGCAATCCAAAAATGGCAACTGGGTAGGGAAGAGGGAGGAAAAGGGGGGGAATTTTTAGGTACCAAAGGGGGGAAATTGAGGATTTTTTTTGGGAGGGGGGGGGTATCCCGCTGTTGTTATCTGCCGTCACGTTGGGGGTTGGAATAAAATTTTCTTCGAGGGTACGGGGGTTTTAGGGAATTTTTTGGGGGATAACCCTTTTGCGTTGTGCCCATTTTTGGGAACCCGGGAGAAGAGGTAACGGTCATGTCTCGGGGTAACGGGGGTGCCGGGTATGGGAAAGGGGGCAATTTTTTAAGGAACCCATGAGATTATCGGATTTTGGTTTGATGTAAAGATAGGGGGGGAAATAGGGGTACCCCGGGATGAATTTTAGATTGTAGGGGAGAGGATGGGGGCGGGAGAAAAAGGGGGGGGGAAAAGGGGTCTATAACTGAGGGGGAGGTTTGGGGAATGGGGTCGGGCCCGGAAAAAGGGCCCCCCGGGCCGGGGGGGGGAAAATTTCGGGGGTTTTTTTATAGTTCTTTGGGGAGGTTCTCAAAGGATGTAGTTGGGCTGTTTAATGCATAAAATTTTAAAAATTTTGGGGGGGGGATATTTAAAGGAAATTTTTTTAGTGGAAAATCGCATGGGGGAGGGTTTTGGGGGTTAAAAAATCACACTTTGTGTGCAGATTATAAATTTTAAAAAATTTTTTTAATAAAAAAGGAGTTTTGGAGAGCTTACGGGGGGGTCATTTGGGGGTCCGGGGAGTTTATGAAGGGAGGAAAAAGGGTTTTTTTTAAAACGAAAACGGGGGGTTTTGGGGCTTTTTGGGGGAAAAATTTATATATGTTGATAGGGATATTTCGGGCCCAAAAAAAAGGGGGGTTTGGGGGCGGGGGGGGGGTTTTGGGTCCCATTTTGGTTGACATACTTTGAATAATGAAGGGGGGTTGGGGACCGGGGGGGGTTTTGGGGGGGCTGCACAGGGGTTTTTGTCACAGCTCCTTTTTTGGGGGTTAAAAAGGCCCTTTTTTTCGGTTATTCAGAAGGTGGGGGAAGGAGAACGGGGGGAAAAAGGGGGTTTTGGTTATTGACACACCACTTTTTTATGGGGCACAAGGGGGGGTTGGGAAAAAAAAAAGGGGATAATTGGGGTTTTTTGGTTTGGCCACGGGTATCCCGGTGAATAGGGAAAAACGAAATTATTGGAGGTGGGGAAGGGGGGGGGCGTTGGGTCAGGGGTTTTGGGGGGGAAATAGGGGGGGGTTTAAAATAGGTGGTTTTTGGTTTTGTCCCAAGGAGGTTGCGGGGGGGGAACCTGGAAATGGTTAATCCCTGCTCTGGTAGGAGGGGGGGTGGCCCAAAAAAGGGTCCTTTCAAAAGGTTGAAATTGTTAATTCCTTTATGTAATTGTGGTATGTTGGCCCCTTGTGGGGGACGATTTTTAAGATTGCAAAGTGGGTTAAGGTTTTTGGGGTTATGGGGGGTTTTTGGGGTTGGGGGGGATTGGTTAAAAAAGGGGTAGAAAAGGGGGGCTAGGTTTGTACCACTCAAATTTTGTTGGGCATATTTTGGGGGGGGGGGAATACCTGCACGGGGGGGGTTTAAAAGGTGGGGGTTTGGGGAGGGAATAGGAGGTTCCAGAGGGGGAAAGGGGTGGTTTTTTTGTTTTGTGATTTTAAAAATTTTTTTTTGGGGGTTAGACCCTGGAAATAAAGGTGGGGAGGTTAGATAAGGGGGGAAAGGGGAAAAAAGGAGGTTTTGGTAGGGGGGGTTTACCCGGAATTTTGGGAATTTAAAATTTTTTGGTTTGGGCTTTTTGCCCCCAAGGACGTTTTTTGGGTTTTTTTTTAATGGTATTTCGTCGGGGCCCCTTTTTCGTATGGGATTACCTTTGGGTTTTTTCACCCTGGGGTTTTGGGGGATACTTTTCCTTTTATTTTTTGTGGGGTTTTGGGGGGGGGGAAAAGGGTTTTAGGGTCATGGGTTTGGGGGTTTTTGGGGAAAGATGTTTTTGGTTGGGGGGCCCCCCAAAGGAGGTGGGCGTGCCGTGATGTATTTTTTTGGGATTATATTTATTTTTTGGGATTTGAGGGGGGTTGGGGATGTTAGGTTAGGGTTTTTTGGGAATTTTTTGGACAAAGGGAAACCAGGATTTTAAAGGGGGGTGGGGAAGGGTTTTTTTTCGGGGGGTTTTAAAAATTGTCATTCTTCGGGGTTTTTTGGCTTTTTTTTTTGGGGGGTTTTTTAAAAGGGGAAAGGGGGTTGGTTTTGGTGGGGGGGAAAAGGGTTAGGGGGAAATTTTTTGGGGTTTTTTTTGGGGGTTTGGGGGAAGGGGGTTTTTCCTTTTCCCGTACCCTCCCCCCCCTTTGGGGGGAAAGGGGGTTTTTTTTTAGGATGATATGTTTTATGTTTGGTTTGGGGGGGGGAGGAGGTTTTGGGTGGTTCTATTTTTTTTTTTTTTTGGGTTTGGGTTTTTCCCGGGGTTTGCCTTCCGGGGGGCCCGGTGTGCCCCAAGTGTTTTTTTTTTTTTTTCCTTATGGTTCTCTTTTCAAAGGGGGTTTAAAATTTTTTTTTTATTTTTCCCCTTTTTCATGGCTTTTTTCTGGCAATATTCTTCGTATTTTAATATGAGAAGATGAATGGTTCTTTTTTCTATTATTATAGCACTGGATGGGATGATCCATGACTTTATCACTGGGGTGTTGGTAAGGCCAGGGGTTTTCCCTTTTTTCTGAAGTTTAATGTTTTCTGAATTTTGTGCCTAGGATCATTATTATTTTGGGGGCACATTATCAGGGGGTTTTTTGTAGTTTGATTTTTATTGTCTGTTTTTTTAAAACCTTTTTTGGGGGTTTTATGTTTTTTAATTAGGTATATTTTTTTTTTTTTTTTTTTATAAATTGGGTAGGGTCTTTATGTTTTTTTGTACTATTTTAAATTTTTTTCAGATCTTATAGGGTCAAAAAACCCGTTTTTTTTTTCTTTTTTTGGGAAACTTTTTTTTATTTGTGAGACGGCTTTTTTAAAAAAAAAAAAAAAAATTTTTTTTTTGGGGGTTTTACATGTTTTGTGGGTTTTAAATTTGTTTTATTTTTAAAGGGTTTGGTTATGCCATTTTTTTTTTGGATTTTATGTTGCATTTATTCTCAGTCTAAGTTGGGAACGGGGGCATATTAAGATTGGTAAAAATTTCCGGGTTTTTGGGGCTTTTTGGGTTTTTTTTAAATTTAAAATTTTTTTTTTTAAATTTCCCTTGTTTAAAAATTGGTTTTTTTTTTTTTGGGGCCTTTTTGGGGTTTTGGCCCTTGTTGTTTTAAATCTTTTTTTACCCCTTTTTTAAAAATTTTCTTTTATTTCATTTTAAAATTGAAGTTTTTAAAATAAAATAAAAAAAAAATAGCTAAAAGATATTTAATGCAGCCCTGGCAAAAATTTTTTTCCATCAACATAAAACCCCCTTCACTATTTAATCGTATCCCCCCACCTACCTTTAGATCCATCATTAAAAAAAAGGGAAAAATAAGAATAATTCATGGATAATTGAAACCCCAAAAGGTTGTGTATTAAGGGGGGGGATTGGGCCCCAAGAGATAATACACTTTTTTGGTGTTTTGGGAAAAGAAAAATTTAAAGTTTTTCCACAAATACCCTTTTTTTAACAATATAAACATTGTTTTTATAGAAAAGTTTATATGCTATGCATGTTTATATCCTATGCATGTTTATATCTATGCATGTTTATATGCATGTAACGGTTTCTTAATAATTTTTTTAAGAAAATATCTAGGAAATTTAAAAAAATGTTATATCAAGTTAAATATGCATTTAATTTCCCATTTTAAAGGCCCCCAAATTTTTCTGATGGCCTTGTTTGGGGGGTGGGGCAAAATTTGACTTTTTTTTTTTTTTTTTAAAATTTCAATGGAAATTTGTCTGTGAATTAAGGTTTTAAAATAACATGAGTTTTTAGTGCGTTTTGCCACAGTTAAATAAAAAAAATATAATGCCCCATTTTATTAAAGGGATCCCCCCCTACAAAATTGGTAAGACATAAATGTTCTAGTTTAAATCATATGAAAAACAAAAGTTTTTTTATTACAACGGGTTTTTAGCTTTCTGTCTATTAGATTGCATAATATAAAATGTTGAAATTGTGTTTTTTTTTTTTTATTTGTTTGGGAAACAAAAATCAGTAACAACAAACCGTAAAAAAACATCGCAAACTCTCCCCCGTAATTCAATAGAACCATCATTTCTCAGTAAACTATGAAAGAATCATGGGTACTCTGATAAATAATTATGCTTTTTGAAAAAAAAATTAGGTAATGGCGTGCCAAACCCAAAAGCACCATACTTTGTTTCCTCATTGGAAGCCAGAAGGCTACTGAGGTGCCCCCCAGGACTCACCCACTACACTCCTCACAGAAAAAAGCCATGTACTGTATTTCGGAAACAACTAAAAATCGCCATTATGGGGATTAAAAAAAAATGACTAATAGTCAACATGTTCTCTTTTTCCCAAAAGAAAAATCGAAAAAAAACTTTTTTGTAAAAAATACTTTTGGGAAAAATGATAGAAAAAACCAATTGCATCAAATGTTGCTAGAACTATGCACTAATATTTGGTAAGAAAAAATTTCTTTCCATAATTTTTCGATTTCAGTTTTTTTTTCACTGTAAATCGCTCATCCCCCATCGCTCATCCCCCCCACTTCACACTTCGAGGGCCAGGTTGATTCACAGCCAGGGGAGAAACATTGGGGTGTTTCTTTAATTAAACCTGTGTCTATGTTCCCCCTCAGTAAAAAGGGTACCTGGGGGGTTAGTCAACTGGTGTGGGTCGCATCCTGGGACACTGACCTAATTTGCGGGAAATGCTCAGCATAACAAGGGGCTTTCTATGTAGTAGTATGTCACTGATGTCAGAGGGCTGTATACCATGTATATATACTTGTAGTAAATAAAGATATTTTATTATTATTATTATTATTATTATTATTATTATGCAATTTTTTCCCCCATACCCGGCAACCACCCCCCCAGGTGGACGCGTCTGTTAGGGACGATTTCCCAGAGGTTATACGAAACCTGGAGTAAAAAATTTTCCGAAAAAATGGCCAAAATCCGTATTGTATGACATCTGAACCGGGCAAAACCGAGGTTCCACCTTACATTCCATCCCTTACATCCTTATGAATTCATTACATCAGCATATATTTTTGTTCGTAAAAAAATGCCAGAAAAAAAACGGGAAATTTGAATTATCTTTTTGGATTTAAAAACAATCATAATTTTACTTTAAAAAAAAAAATTTAAATATATTTCAAATTATTTTTT
>WNWK01044103.1:0-15231 GCA_009830355.1 Cherax destructor | reverse complement strand
CAAAGTGTCAACTTTAAGGATGGGAGTTCTTGGAGCTCAAGCTGCTCGAAAATGTCATCACCACATGTCTGGAAATTCCGTTGGACAATGGTGTGGGCAAAATACAGAACCACAACAAGAATTGAGGAATGGTGCTTGTCAATATAACAGATAGTATCTATGGTTGTGAAGAGAAAGATCGTGAGCTTGGCCAGCATTCTGGACCGTGATGATGCGAGTGCCGCTCTTAAAGCGTGAAATGAGATGTCTTTACCAACATGGCGTAGCAGAGCCTTACCAATACTATGGTCTGAAAGATGAAGTATTAGGAAAGTCAGTGCAGAGTAAAACTTTGTCCATTGAGTAGTTTGAAACAGAGAGTTTAAGGTGATGAGCTGGTCGTTTCTGAGATGAACGAGAAGGAAGTGTCGAATCGTCATGTGTGGGTCTTTGTCGTTTGGGTGTGGGACCGGGGTGGTCCGATGGAGCGGGCGAGCAATTCGAAAATTGCCGCACCGTCGAGGAGAAGCCGGAATCAAGGTCAGAGAAGAGCGAAGGTCAGACGTATTGAAAGGGCCAGTCGGGTCCCTGATACCTGAAGCAGGTGACGAACCAGCACCAGCAAGAGGTACAGGGGCATGAGAGGTGTCCAAAGAGTTGTCCGTTAACGAGGCAGGGTCAGTACTGGGTGCAGTATCGGGAAGGGGCCCGGGGTAGTGGGTTCATGGATTGGGTCAGCCATAATTAGGTTACTTCTTTCTTTTTATTTTTAAGAAAAAAAAAGAAAATAAAAATAAAAAAAAGAATAAAAAAAGAGGGGAACGTGGAGGAATAGCTCCTAGGAGGAATGAAAGGGAGCGTAAACCCCCTCCGCGCCCAAGAGGACCTCAACACCGAAAGTAGTGCAGATGCTGCATGGAACCCGTGCCATACCCTACCCTTCATGCCAGTAAACCAGCAATCCGGGATAGCAACCTCACATCCACCGAGCCATCTCGGCGGACAAAAGAGAGCGGCCGGATATCCGCCACAAAGCATACCGCCTTCGGCCACCACCCCCGGAATCCGAAAGGTGGCCTCCAGAGATACACCCGTTGCCTGAAAGATACCCAAGGCCACCCCCCGGGTGACCGGAGAGGGATAGGGACATCCCCAGGCGATCCAGATTCCACGGCAAACTACATCACCGCCAAGGACCCCAACGGAATGGGATGGACCACAATACCCTTCCCCCTACCTAAGAACTAGAATGCCTGAGGAGAGAAGCTCCCAGGGTAAAACTGGGAAGGAAATAAGGGAGGGATGAGGAGGAGGAGGAGGAGGAAAGGGAAAAGGGAGGATGGGGAAGATGGGAAAAAGGGAGGGGTGATTGGGGGGTAATTAGGTTCGGTCTGAGGAAGAAGACCAAGAGGTCCAATTCCTCAGACCGATAGCCTCTTTACCGCGACAAGGAGCCCCCCTTAAAGAGTAACTCTATTACCAAACCAGTGCTTTCCTATATCCTTCCTGAATCTGAACTTTTCCCAACTTGAAACCATTGCTGAGAGTCTTGTCTTGGCTGGATATTTTCAGCACGCTATTTACATCCCTTTATTTATTCCTGTTTTCCATTTATACACCTCAATCATATCCCCCCTAATTCTACGCCTTTCTAGAGAGTGCAGATTCAAGGCCCTCAGTCTATCTTCATAGGGAAGATTTCTGATACATGGGATCAACTTCATCATCCTCCACTGTATGTTTTCCAGTGCATTTATATCCATTCTGTAATACGGTAACCAGAACTGTGCAGCATAATCTAAATGAGGCCTAACCAAAGATATATATCATATATTTATCATTACGTACATATATGCAAGTGAGTTGTGGAACATGGATGTGGGAAGGAGCAAATATTAATCATCGGGGAGGTACCTTTGACCTTTGAAGAGTTTCGAGAGTATCTACTCTCTGAGCCCGGCCATGGGCCAGGCTCGTCTGGTGCTTGCCTGGTCAACCAGGCTGTTGCTGCTGGAGGCCCGCTGCCCCACATATCCATCACAGCCTGGTTGATCTGGCACCTGGTGAAGATATTTGTCCAGTTTCCTCTTGAAGGCTTCTACACTGGTTCCAGCCGTGTTTCGGATATCTTCTGGTAAGATGTTGAATAGTCTGGGACCCCAGATGTTAATACAGTGCTCCCGTATTGTCCCCACCGCACCCTTGCTCCTCACTGGGTTTATTTTACACTTTCTCCCATATCTCTCACTCCAGTATGTTGTTATGGCAGTGTGCAGATTTGGGACCAGGCCCTCAAGTACTTTCCATGTATATATTATCATGTATCTCTCTCTCCTCCGCTCCAATGAGTACATGTTCAAGACTTGAAGGCGTTCCCAATAATTTAGATGTTTCAATGGCTCAATGTGAGGCATAAACGATCTCTGGATTTGTTCCAGCTCTGCTATTTCTCCTGCCCTGAACGGGGCCGTCAGCACTGAGCAGTATTCTAAGTGAGGGGTAGGGATAATTAAGGTGAAGGTATCAAGGGAGAGTATCAAGGAAAGCTTGTAATGAGTGAACATGGAGAGGACAGGAGTGGAATAAATGGAGGCAATGATTTAACAAACTAGCTATACTAATATTCATTACCATTCTGTACTTGGGAGCATTTTGTAGGTTGTGGAAGTGGACAAAATATCAGCAACAGTTGGTATCATGTTGATCTTACAAAAATGGAGTGTTCGCCTCTGTATGTATAGGCTCTCGACTGGGGAAGATTGAAAAACCCTAAGACAAATGTGATCCTTGATGATGAATCAGATCACTCTTTGAGAGTAGTGGGGGAGGCTGAAGAACATAGTTGGTCACTGTAGCCTAATTTAGTAAAGTAAAGTAAATTTTATTTCATTGCAATTTACATAGATATTTGTAGATACAATTATAAACTGAAGTGCAAGGAGAGCCACTGACATGCCATGGCATTAGATCAAATTAGAGCTGAATGAAGGTAAAGGGATATTCTTAGCCCCCATGAAAAAGGGGCTAGAGTTTTAAGGAGACTCACGCAGCTATGACAAACAGTTTTCAGGGAGGTTACACAAGGTTTCCAGGACATTCAATGATCAAACAGAACTCTAAAACATCTGACCATATCTTGTTCAAGGATATGAGAGCTATTCAGGTATAGTATGATATGGAGAATAATAGGGTATCTAGTGAAAGTTATCTGGTGTGTTTCAGCAACAAAAAATTTGAACACATGAAAGGTGACCCCAGTTGAAAACACTATCATTAACACATTAATGAGGTCACAAGGTGACAATGCCTACACTAGCTATGGCAAAATTGTCAACAGAGATGACCAAACATTGGAAGAATATTAAATCACCTTAGACCACTCTTAACCCAGCAAAAGGCTGCAGTCAGAATAATGAAAAATTCCCACTCTAGACAGCACACTCCACCAATATTCAAAAGTCTAAAACTACTCACCGTAAAGAACATTCACACTTATTCTTGTGCCTACTACATACATAGAACTCTACACTCAAACATAAACCCTCCACTCAAACTTCTCCTCACCAACCTTAACAGAACACACGACCATAACACAAGACACAGAACACTTTTTGATATACCCCGTGTCCATATCACCCTGTGTAAAAATTCTATGCACATAAAGGGCCCCAAAATCTGGAATTCATTACCAGTAAATACTAAAATAACATGGTCTGATCAATTTAAGACTCTTCTCAGAAACCACCTACTCACTCTAAACTAAATACTCTATACTCAATTCAACCAAAAAAAATCTCCCAATTACCTAAATCTTAAAACTTCAAAACTAGATTCCCAAAGTTCATACATTAATAAATACTACATTATAGTATAAAAACCTGCCCCCCCACACCAACTTGAAGCATTCTCATACTGTAAACTACTTTCAACAACACTCAGTGTTATTTTCCCATAATATAATTTCAATATTTACTATTGATATAACCAACCTACAAAATACTTTCACCTTGTCATAATGTAATACAGTGGACCCCCGTTACCAAACGAATTTACTTCTTTAAGAAATAATGTCACGTAGGTTAGTCTATTTCAGACCCCAAAAAATACACTTCCACAAGCCCTTACAATATTATACTTACATAATTGTACGATTTCCGGGGTGCTCGTTAGGCGGGGGTCCACTGTATCCTCAGATTGTAATTTGAGTAAACTTATTATCTGCTATAAATATAAACTAATGTTTAACTATAAAAAACTAAATCAATTTCTCTAGTATTAAGTAGTCTATAAGCCATTAGATTTAGTCTGCCCATAATGCCATGGCATGATAGTGGCTCTCTTTGCACTGCAATTCATAACTGTAATTACAAAATCTTGATGTAAACTTGCAGTGAAATATAATTATTATTATTATTATTATTATTATTATCATTAATAATGATAATAATAATTACGTAGGTAGTAGGTTGGTAGACACCAACCACCCAGGGAGGTACTACCGTCCTGCCAGGTGACTGTGAAACAGAAACCTGAAACTGTTTTACATGATGGTAGGATTGCTGGTGTCTTTTTTTCTGTCTCATAAACACGCTGGATAACAGGTATATCTAGCTACTTCTACTTACACTTTAGGTCACACTACACTGGCATACACATGCATATATATTCATACACACATCTAGGTTTTTCTTCTTTTTCTTAATAGCTCTTGTTCTTTTTATTTTCTCTATTGTCCATGGGGAAGTGGAAAAGAATCTTTCCTCCGTAAGCAATGCGTGTCGTATGAGGCGACTAAGATGCCGGGAGCAATGGGCTGGTGACCCCTTCTCCTGTACAAATCTACTAAAAAAGAGAAGAAGAAAAACTTTATAAAACTGGGTTGTCTGAATGTGCGTGGATGTAGTGCGGATGATAAGAAAGAGATGATTGCCGATGTTATGAATGAAAAGAAGTTGGATGTCCTGGCCCTAAGCGAAACAAAGCTGAAGGGGTAGGCGAGTTTCAGTGGGGAGAAATAAATGGGATTAAGTCAGGAGTATCTGAGAGAGTTAGAGCTAAGGAAGGGGTAGCAATAATGTTGAAGGATCAGTTATGGAAGGAAAAGAGGGAATATGAATGTGTAAATTCAAGGATTATGTGGATTAAAATAAGGGTCGGATGCGAAAAGTGGGTCATAATAGCGTGTATGCACCTGGAGAAGAGAGGAGTGTAGAGGAGAGAGAGATTTTGGGAGATGTTAAGCGAATGTATAGGAACTTTTGAACCAAATGAGAGAGTAATTGTGGTAGGGGACCTAAATGCTAAAGTGGGAGAAACATGCAGAGAGGGTGTAGTAGGTAAGTTTGGGGTGCCAGGTGTAAATGATAATGGGAGCCCTTTGATTGAACTTTGTATAGAAAGGGTTTAGTTATAGGTAATACATATTTTAAGAAAAAGAGGATAAATAAGTATACAAGATATGATGTAGGGCGTAATGACAGTAGTTTGTTGGACTATGTATTGGTGGATAAAGACTGTTGAGTAGACTTCAGGATGTACATGTTTATAGAGGGACCACAGATATATCAGATCACTTTTTAGTTATAGCTACAGTGGGAGTAAAAGGTAGATGGGATACAAGGAAAATAGAATCAGTAAGTAAGAGAGAGGTGAAGGTTTATAAACTAAAAGAGGAGGCAGTTAGGGTAAGATATAAACAACTATTGGAGGATAGATGGGCTAGTGAGAGTGTAGGCAATGGGGTCGATGATGTATGGGGTAGATTTAAAAATGTAGTGTTAGAGTGTTCAGCAGAAGTTTGTGGTTACAGGCGAGTGGGTGCGGGAGGGAAGAGGAGCGATTGGTGGAATGATGATGTAAAGAGAGTAGTAAGGGAGAAAAAGTTAGCATATGAGAGGTTTTTACAAAGTAGAAGTGATGCAAGGAGGGAAGAGTATATGGAGAGAGAAAGAGAGGTTAAAAGAGTGGTGAAGCAATGTAAAAAGAGAGCAGATGAGAGAGTGGGTGAGATGTTATCAGCAAATTTTGTTGAAAATAAGAAAAGTTTTGGAATGAGATTAATAAGTTGAGGAAGCCTAGAGAACAAATGGATTTGACAGTTAAAAATAGGAGAGGAGAGTTATTAAATGGAGAGTTAGAGGTATCGGGAAGATGGAGAGAATATTTTGAGGAGTTGTTAAATGTTGATGAAGACAGGGAAGTTGTGATTTCGTGTGTAGGGCAAGGAGGAATAACATTTTGTAAGAGTGTGGAAGAGCCAGTTGTGGGTGTAGGGAAGTTCGTAAGGCAGTGGGTAGAATGAAAGGGGTAAGGCAGCTGGGATTGATGGGATAAAGATAGAAATGTTAAAAGCAGGTGGGGATATAGTTTTGGAGTGGTTGGTGCTATTATTTAATAAATGTATGGAAGAGGGTAAGGTACCTAGGGATTGGCAGATAGCGTGTATTGTTCCTTTGTATAAAGGCAAAGGGGACAAAAGAGAGTGCAAAAATTATAGGGGAATAAGTCTGTTGAGTGTACAGTGGACCCCGAGTTTGTAAAACTTCACTCCTGAAGTCTGCTCAAGTGCCATTACGAGCAATTTACCCCCTTAAGAAAAATGTCACGTAGGTTAGTCTATTTCAGACCCCCAAAAATACTTTTCCACAAGCACTTACAATATTATACTTACATAAATGTACGATTTCCGGGGTTTACGAAACTCGGGGGTCCACTGTACCTGGTAAAGTGTATGGTAGAGTTATTATTGAAAGAATTAAGAGTAAGACAGAAAGCAGGATAGCAGATGAACAAGGGGCTTTAGGAAAGGTAGGGGTGTGTAGACCAAGTGTTTACAGTGAAACATATAGGTGAACAGTATTTGGATAAGGGTAAAGATGTTTTTGTGGCATTTATGGATTTGGAAAAGGCGTATGATAGGGTAGATAGGGGGGCAATGTGGCAGATGTTGCAGGTGTATGGAATAGGAGGAAGGTTACTGAAAGCAGTGAAGAGTTTTTATGAGGATAGTGAGGCTCAGGTTAGAGTGTGTAGGAGGGAAGGGGACTATTTCCCAGTAAAAGTGGGCCTTAGACAAGGATGTGTGATGTCACCGTGGTTGTTCAATATATTTATAGATGGGGTTGTAAGAGAAGTGAATGCGAGGGTCTTGGCAAGAGGTGTTGGGCTAAAAGATAAAGAAGCAAATACAAAGTGGGAGTTGTCACAGTTGCTTTTTGCTGATGACACTGTGCTTTTGGGAGATTCTGAAGAGAAGTTGCAGAGGTTGGTGGATGAATTTGGTAGGGTGTGTAAAAGAAGAAAATTGAAATGAATATAGGAAAGAGTAAGGTGATGAGGATAACAAAAAGAATAGGTGACGAAAGATTGGATATCAGATTGGAGGGAGAGAGTATGGAGGAGGTGAATGTATTCAGATATTTGGGAGTGGACATGTTGGCGGATGGGTCTATGAAGGATGAGGTGAATCATAGAATTGATGAGGGGAAAAGGGTGAGTGGAGCACTTCGGAGTCTGTGGAGACAAAGAACCTTGTCCATGGAAGTAAAGAGAGGAATGTATGAGAGTATAGTTATACCAACGCTCTTATATGGGTGTGAAGCATGGGTGATGAATGTTGCAAGAGGAGAAGGCTGGAGGCAGTGGAGATGTCATGTCTGAGGTCAATGTGTGGTGTGAATATAATGCAGAGAATTCGGAGTTTGGAAATTAGGAGGAGGTGCAGGATTACCAAAACGATTGTCCAGAGAGCTGAGGAGGGGTTGTTGAGGTGGTTTGGACGTGTAGAGAGAATGGAACGAGACAGAGTGACTTCGAGTGTATAAATCTGTAGTGGAGGGAAGGCGGGGTAGGGGTCAGCCTAGGAAAGGTTGGAGGGAGGGTAAAGGAAGTTTTGTGTGCGGGGGCTTGGACTTCCAGCAAGCATGTGTGAGCGTATTTGATAGGAGTGAATGGAGGCATATGGTTTTTAATACTTGACGTGCTGTTGGAGTGTGAGCAAAGTAACATTTATGAAGGGATTCAGGGAAACCGGCAGGCCGGACTTGAGTTCTGGAGATGGGAAGTACAGTGCCGGCACTCTGAAGGAGGGGTGTTAATGTTGCAGTTTTATAACTGTAGTGTAAAGCACCCCTCTGGCAAGACAGTGATGGAGTGAATGATGATGAAAGTTTTTTTTTTCGGGCCACCCTGCCTTGGTGGGAGTCGGCCAGTGTGTTAATAATAAAAAAATCATTAATGGCAAGTATGAAGAAGGTATTGCTAAGAATACATCCTTGAGGTACACCTTCAACCCGGACAAGTCGGGGAAAGGCTATTACATATTTATGTGGAAGTGGAAGTGCCTCTTCAATAAAAAAAAATCTCTAAAGGAAAAGTTGCAAATTGCCTTGGAGGTCTAAAGAATGGAATTAAGGTTAAGATGTAACACCAGGTAATATCAAACTTTGCAAAGGTACATATCCTGGCTGATTAAGTCTAACATTGAGGAACCTTAATTATTATTATTATAATCAAATAGAAGCGCTAAACCACAGGGGTTATACAGCGAGGAACCTTAAAATGTGTGTCTCACTCTCTTTGAACTTGAGTAAATGTTGTCCATGGATGTGCTAACCAACAGCAGCTTCATATGCTCAAAATGTTCATATGCTTCAACATTTACACCCTATGGTGCTCATCATCCTCTTACATCTTTTCAATCTCATTGGGCCTCAAAGGGTCCTTCCTCTTGAATGGAAAACTACTGTTGTCCTACCTTGACACCTCTCATCAGATATCCATTGCTCTTACTGGTGCATTTTGTAGTACAGTAGAACCTTGGTTTTCAAATTTAATTCGTTACAGATGTCGATTCGACAACCAAAATCAATGACAATCAAAGCAATTTTTCCCATAAAGAATAATGTAAATAGAATTACATAATCTGTTCCAGACCCCAAATGACAATATAATAATATATTAACCCTTTCAGGGTCGCGAGGCCCTCTCCCAAACTCGTTTTCAGGGTCGCAAATTTTTCGGGGGAAAAAATTATTTTTTCTTATGAAATGATAGCGAATCCTTTTCTGATCATAATGACACCAAAAGTATGAAATTTGATGAAAAACTAAGTAATTATGCTCTCAAAGTTAGCAGTATCGACGATGTTTACTTATTGGCGATTTCGCCCACTTTGAGCCCTATTTTCGGCCAATTCCAATGTTTCAGTCTACCAAAATTTTAGCTATTTCGCTAAATTTTATTTGTTCTATCAATTGAGTACAAGAAACCGCCAATTTACCGATTTGAACTACCCAATAAAGTGGTCCGAAATTGGCAATTTGGCCAATTTCACACAAATTTCAAAAGATGCCAATTTCAAAATAGGGTCCAGAATAAACGACACACATTCCTGGCACTAAAATGACATTTTATCTATTCATTAGTCACGTCTCCAGGCTACTCTTACATTACTTTTGCTTTCAATTTTGAATTTTTATTCTCACAAGATTTTCTGTTATGTATACTATTGCATCATTGTAAAAACGGTATAAATAATATCAGCGCACTTGTGAAAGAATATTAGACTCGCCAGTTGATGTGTATTGGACACATGGTGTGATTTGTTTACTCTTGAACATCGGCAAAAATCTGAACATTTTTCACTACTTTGCGCTCAGTTTCAAGGTACGTACTTGTCATCGTGAAACCAATTAAAATTATCTCTATTTCTGTAACATATCTTTCATTCTATCAAATGATACCAAGAAAACGAGAATAGAACCATAAATACCATACAAAAATAGACTGCAAAGTCGCTATTTTAAACCAAAAACACGGTCGGAGTTTTTCCTCCTTATTATGCACTGTGTGGTGCAGGATTATTTTATACTGCGCACACTGACCGAACAGACCCATTCTCTCACCTCTAGGCCTACCAGCCTGTTTCCACTTGATTTGAGGGAGCTAGAATTTAGGCGTACTAGTACGTCGAAAACCCTATTGCGTAAGCCGTACTAGTATGGCCGAAACCCTGAAAAGGTTAATAATGTGCTAACTACTACATAAAACAATGTACAGTGGTACCCCGAGTTTCATACTGCTCCCAACTGAACAATTATGTAAGTGTATTATTGTAAGTGCTTTTGTAAGTGTATTTTTGGGGGTCTATAATGGACTAATCTAATTTACATTATTCCTTGTGGGAACAAATTCGTTCGGTAACGGCACTCGAACAGCCTTGTGTAATGAATAAAGTACAAAACTCAGGGTACCACTGTATAAAATTAAATAACACAGGGAAACTAAAAATGAATACTAAATGAATATTTAACTGCCCCTTGCCTGTCAGAGGAGAGCTAATAGCATACTGGAAGCAGAAGGTGGAGGAGAAGAGGGGGTATGTTACTGCTTGGAAGGACAGTCACCTTCTGTTAATATGTCAGGCAACTGTCCTTTTTTTTTTGCTTTCATCTCTTTATCCTTCTTTGGACCCATGATAGCTTATCTCACAATGAAATAAAATGGCACCAAAATTGAAAAATAACAAAGTTCACAAGAGATGTTTACAGTATGCGAGTTAGTGGCTATAATGACATACTCACGCTCTTGACTCATTGTCCAGTGTGCATTCTGTGAGCATGTGACCTGAGCTGCTTTGTCCCATTCGGTTCACGCAACAACTTGTCCATCAGCACTCAAAACAACATACTAAAACCAGGACATTTTTTTTCTCAAACACCTCATTTGAAAACTGATTTATTCAACAAGTAATGCAATCGACAACTGAGGTTCGAGTGTAGTTGGAGTTCTTAGTTAACAAATGTTTAGTACAACACAGCCTCTCCTCACTTAGAGACAGGGTTCCGTACCTAAGAGTAGGTCGGTAAGTGAATTGGTCGTTAAGCAAGGAGCATACTGTACTGATATTATTATTATTATTATTATTATTATTACATATTGTCATAATAAAAAAAGAAGCGCTAAACCTACAAGGGTCATACAGCGCAGCAGGGCAGGGAAGGGTGCAGGGATATTGGGTAGCAAGAGGGAGAGGGATTATTATTAGGTCATGCAGTGCAGTGGGGCAAGGGATAGTGCAGGGGTAGAGGGTAGCAAGAGATTGAGATAGAAAAGGCTGTGAGGAGTGCTAGACACATCATCATCAGAGATTGTGCAGTAAATCAGTTGCTGTCAAAAAGTCAATGAGAGAGTCTGGGTTAAAGAAGGGTCCATCAACAAGAAGAAAGGGTAAAGTAAGGGCATTAGAGCAGGGACGACATTGGAGGTAAATTCTGCATGCTCATTGATAGTGGGGGCAGTCCAACAGAATATGACTAACAGAAACTGGAACCTGACAAGTCTCACAGTAAGACAGGGTGCCTCTTCATGAGATACCCATAAGTAAGATGAGTGTGGGCGATGCGAAGATGGGAGAGAGTAGTCTCCCAACCTTGATGTTGATGACAAGAAGACAGACAGAAACCTATACTTGGTTTAATAGAATGTAATTTGTTTTGTAGCAGATCAGACCAACGGATGCAAAGGTGGGTAGCAATTACAGCAAAATAGTCTGTGTAGGGAACACCTTGATATGAAACTGGGAGGTCATGTACTGCTGACCGCACAGCAGTATTTGCGTGTTCATTGCCCTGTACATCAACATGACCGGGGACCCAACAAAAAACAATATCTTTGTGCTTGCTAGAGACACAGCATAACCAAAGATGGATACGAAGAACCAGGGGATGAGGTGTATCAAATTTTCTTATAGCCTGTGAAGTACAGTGGTCCCTCATTTTCGTGCATCTCTAAACTCGAACATTTATGTAAGTGTATTTTCGAAAGTGCTGTTGCAAGTGTAATTTTGGGGGTCTGAAATAGACTAACCTACGTGACATTATTTCTTAAGGAAGTAAATTCGTTCAGTAATGGCACTTGAGCAGCATTCTGGAACGAATTTTCGGCGAAAACCGAGGGACCACTGTACTAAGGGAGTCTGAAATGACCACAAATGGTGACACAGGCACAGATGCAATATGGATAAGTGCTACGAGAATGGCATACAATTCAGCCATAAAAATGCTAGCCAAGGATAATAAATGCCCTCGCACGACACTGTCCGGAAACACTGCTGCAAATCCGATGCCGTCAGAAGACTTGGAACCATTAGTGTACACTGTGATGGTATGAGAATGATATCAGAATTGGTTGAGAAAAAGAGAGCGAGAAGCCACCATAAGCAGTTGGGCTTTCGCGCATGCAGTGGGATGAACAGACAAACTGTCGGAACATCCCAAGTGGGTAGGGTAAAGTTAAATATTACATGAACATAGAAAGGTGGTAACTGAAGAGAAGAGAAGAGCGAATGTAGGCGAAGAGAGAATGGAGTAAACAGGGGCAACGAACATATGAAGAAAGTCTACTAACATCAGTGACTATCCTATATATGGAAGGATTGCGGAGGTCATGAGAGCGAACATAATAGCGAAGGCAATGAGCATCATGGATGGAATATTCGCCTCTGCATAGAGGCTCTCAACCAGTGAAGAGAGAAAAGCACCGAGGCATAAACATAATCCCTGGTGATGGATGGGATCAAGGCTAGAAAGAGTTGCAGGAGAGGCCGCTGAATATATGTGGTCGCCATAATCGAGTTTTGATAAAATTAGGGCTGAATGTAGTCAAAGGGGAGTTCTACAATCAGCCCTCCATGAAAGATGAGTGAGGGTTTTAAGGAGGTACAGCCGGATATGACAAGTAGTCTTAAGAGAGGTAATGTGAGGTTTCCAGGATAACCGACAGTCAAACAGAACGCTGAGAAACCTGACCGTATCATGTTCTGGGATGCACGAGCCATATAGGTACAATGGATTATCAGAGGCGACAGAACGCCTAGAGATCATTTATAGCAAGGAGAAAAAGTGTTGTGCTCAGAACACATCACTGGGGAACACCTTCAGCTTGGACAAAGTCTTTGGAAAGCATGTTATTAGCCCCAAAATGGAAATGTCTCGCAGTTGAGAAGTTCTTAAAGAAAAATGGTAGATTGCCTTGGAGGCCTAAGGAGTGGGCCTGGGCCAAGATATTATATCTCCAAGTTGTGTCATATGCCTTCTCAAGGTTAAAAAAAGATGGTGATAACTGAGTGGTTATTGGCAGCGGCATAACAAACTTACATACCCAAGTAAAGTAAGAGGTCAATATTAGAATGGCCCTTATGAAAGCCATATTGACTAGTGGAGAGACTATTGTGTGTCTCTAAATACCACATCAAATGTCTATTTACCAATTTTTCAAATTTTTAACTCAATCTATAATTGCAATTTCTTTGATAGCTTTCATATAAAATCTTTTTTCCGATACAGCGGTAAAATAAAAATATAGGAGCCATTTTCATGAAACTTTGAAGTTTAGTAGTGTTGCAAAATGTATTTAATTCATTTTGATGAAGATAGAGGTAACAGTTCTATAATATGGAATTACAAAGTACTCTGGTTGGGATTTGTACAATGAATATTTTTCTCTTTGTTCATACTAAATACAGGAAGTTTCATCCACTTATGCTTTTATCCTAAACATAAATTTTAATCTTTAATAATCAGGCCTCTTTAAGGGGGGCTCCTTGTCGAGGTAAAGAGGCTATCGGTCTGAGGAATTGGACCTCTTGGTCTTCTTCCTCAGACCGAACCTAATTACCCCCCAATCCCCCTCCCCTTTCCCATCTTCCACATCCTCCCTTTTCCCTTTCCTCCTCCTCCTCCTCCCTCCCTTATTTCCTTCCCATTTTTACCCTGGGGGCTTCTCTCCACAGGCATTCTAGTTCCTAGGTAGGGTGAAGGGTACCGTAGTCCATCCCATTCCATTGAGGTTCTTGGCAGTAGTGTAGTTTGCCGTGGAATCTGGATCGCCTGGGGATGTCCCAATCCCTCTCCAGTCTCCCTGGGGGGTGGCTTTGGGTATCTTTCGGGCGACGGGTGTATCTCTGGAGGCCACCTTTCGGATTCCGGGGGTGGTGGCTGAAGGACGTATGCTTTGTGACGGGTATCCGGCCGCCCTCTCTTTTGTCCGCCGAGGTGGCTAGGTGGATGTGAGGTTGCTATCCCGGATTGGTGGTTTACTGGCATGAAGGGTAGGGTATGGCACGGGTTCCATGCAGTATCTGCACAACTTGCGGTGTTGAGGTCCTCTTGGGCGCGGAGGGGATTTACGCCCCTTTCATTTCTCCTGGGAGCTATTCCTCCACGTTCCCCCCTTTTTTTTATTTTTATTTTCTTTTCTTCTTTTTAATAAAAACAAAAAGAAAGATGTAACCTAACCATGGACGCCCCAATCCATGAACCTACCCCCGGGCCCCTTCTTGATACCGCACCCAGTTCTGACCCTACCTCATTAATGGACAACTCTTCGGACACCTCCAATACCCCTGTACCTCTTGCTGGTGCCGGTTCGTCACCTGCTTCAGGTACCGGGGTTCCGACCGGCCCTTTGGACACGTCTGACCTTCGCTCTTCTCTGATCTTGATTCCGGCTTCTCCCTCTATGGTGCGGCAATTTTCAGATTGCTCGCCCATCGCACGTCTGACCACCTCTGGTCCCACATCCAAACGACCAAGACCCTTACATGATGATTCGACACTTCCTTCTCATTCGTCTCAGAAACGACCAGCATGTCACGCACTCCCCTTAAACACTTTGTTTCACACTACTCAATGTACAAAGTTTTTTACTCTAAGACCGACTACTCAAACTACCTATTTTTCCAATCATAGTATTGGTAAAGCTCTCCTAAGCCATGTAGGTAAAGATATCTCATTTCACACTCTCAAGAGCAGCACTCGCATCATCACGGTCCAGAATGCCGGCCAAGCTCGCGATCTTTCTCTCCTTACGACCATAGATACTATTCCTATCACTATTGACAAACATCATTCTCTCAATTCTTGTAGTGGCACTGTCATTTTACCCCACACCATTGTCCAACGAAATTTCCAAACATGTGGTGATGACATTCTGCAGCAGCTTGAGCTCCAAGACCTCCCTATCCTTAAAGTTGACACTTTTGTCCTCCCTGCCTGTAAGAGAAGATGTTATCCTTGCAATATAGCTCGTTTAACATTTGACTGCCGTGAACTTCCACCCTCGGTCTATATTGCAGTTTACCGTTTACAAGTTCGAAAGGTGACCCCTACACTGCAACAGTGTAGAAACTGCTGGCGTTTTGGTCATCCAGCGAAATATTGCAGGTCCATGGCCGAATGCCCAGTCTGTGGT
>WNWK01044102.1:0-15231 GCA_009830355.1 Cherax destructor | reverse complement strand
TGTGGGGGGCAGCGGCCTCCAGCAGCAACAGCCGGGGTTTGAAGGAAAGCCCAACGGGGCCGGGCCCCTTGGCCCCGGGCTCAGAATAAGAGAAACTTTCAAGGTATATAAAAGGTATTAGCTTTCTCCCGGATTTGTGAGTGAGGCAGGGGCCTCGGGTGGATAGTCTGATACAGGTGGTGGGACGAGGTGCGCTCCCTTTAACAGGGCCCACCCAACAAATTTGAAGAATTTAAAAGTTTGTCACAAAGACACCTGGGAAATGTTGATAATTTTTTCATGTATGAAGTGTCTTGCAAGTCTTCTTGCCTTCAGTATAAAATTTGTAACCCTTTTTTTGTGAAGTTTTTAAGTGTGTTGAGTCTTGCTTTTTTTTGGAGTATTTCAAGGATTTTGGGAAAAACCCCTCCAGATTTTTCTGGTAAAAATTATGATTAATATCTGGATATTACAAAATAAATTAAAAGGGGAAATTATAAATTTTTATTTTGTTTTTTGTTGCCAGTTCCCCAAATTATTTGTGTTTAAATAAGTTAGAGATTTTTGTCAGAATGCAGAGTAAACCTATTTTCCCCAGCATTTTGGTGGTTCATAATTGTGTTGTGGGGGTTTTTTTAAAAGTTGGGTGCACAGTGATAAGTTATCACGATGCAGGCAGTGATATAACCATGCTGAGGGTCACCTGTTTTCCTCCCCCCCACCCCCCAGCGAGCTCACTCTGTTTATAACCTCCTCCCCTCCAGCTGGGCTCCCCTCTGTTTATAACCTCCCCCCCCCCAGCAGGCCACTTGGTGTCATCCTCACCTCCAGCTGAGGCTCACTTGTGTCCCTCCCCCCTCCAGCTGAGGCTCACTGTTGAAAAACCCCCCCTCCCCGCAGGCTCACTTGTTTATAACCTACTCCCCCTCCAGCTGGGCTCACTCGTTTATAACACTACCTCACCCTCCAGCCGAGGCTCACTTGTGATAACACTACCCACCCCCCAGCTGGGCTCCTCTGTTGATAAAATACCCACCCCCAGCTGAGGCTCACCCGTTGATAACACTCCTCACCCCCCCAGCTGAAACCATCGTTTATAACACTACCCACCTCCCTCAGGCTCACTCTGTTGATAACACTACCTCACCCTCCAGCTCAGGCTCACTCTGTTGATAACACTACCTCACCCTCCAGCTCAGGCTCACTCTGTTGATAACACTACCTCACCCTCCAGCTGAGGCTCACTCTGTTGATAACACTACCTTACCCTCCAGCTCAGGCTCACTCTGTTGATAACACTACCTCACCCTCCAGCTCAGGCTCACTTGTTGATAACACTACCTCACCCTCCAGCTCAGGCTCACTCTGTTGATAACACTGCCTCACCCTCCAGCTCAGGCTCACTCTGTTGATAACACTACCTCACCCTCCAGCTCAGGCTCACTGCTCATAACACTACCTCACCCTCCAGCTGAGGCTCACTCTGCTCATAACACTACCTCACCCTCCAGCTGAGGCTCACTGCTCATAACACTACCTCACCTCCAGCTGAGGCTCACTTGATCATAACACTACCTCACCCTCCAGCTGAGGCTCACTGCTCATAACACTACCTCACCCTCCAGCTGAGGCTCACTCTGCTCATACACTACCTCACCCTCCAGCTGAGGCTCACTCTGCTCATAACACTACCTTACCCTCCAGCTGAGGCTCACTCTGCTCATAACACTACCTCACCTCCAGCTGAGGCTCACTCTGCTCATAACACTACCTCACCCTCCAGCTGAGGCTCACTGCTCATAACACTACCTCACCCTCCAGCTGAGGCTCACTCTGCTCATAACACTACTCTCCCTCCAGCTGAGGCTCACTCTGCTCATAACACTACCTACCCTCCAGCTGAGGCTCACTGCTCATAACACTACCTCACCCTCCAGCTGAGGCTCACTCTGCTCATAACACTACCTCACCCTCCAGCTGAGGCTCACTCTGCTCATAACACCCTCACCTCCAGCTGAGGCTCACTGCTCATAACACTACCTTACCCTCCAGCTGAGGCTCACTCTGCTCATAACACTACCTCACACATATAGAGTTCCAGTTTTAATACATTTATTTCCTTTTGCTTGATATTTGCTGGTGCGAATAGGTTAGCTTTGATTCTTCTTACTCTCCGTTGTCGTTGCTAGTACATGTCTTGTTGCTCTCTTAGCATTATCTTACTCCTTGCTCTCAGACGTTAATGAACCTGGTAGTATAAAATACCAACGCAGTGTAAGACTCACAAACAATATGGAACTTTAGAAAGAGATGATGTTTGACCTGAATATAGCTTGGTGGAAAACCTCATCTCTTTATATAGTTTTTTTTTTTATGTATCTTTTCCAATTCTGGACTTTCATTTCGGGGGTCTTTTTCCCCCGTGAGCCCCGGGCCCAAAGCCTGGGGGGATCGGGCCCTGATCAATCAGGCTGTTACTGCTAGCCACAAAAGCCCAACTCAACCCGCGCCTGGTCAGGCACTGATTTAAGGAACTAGTCCAGTTTTCGTTTAAGACACCAGGGCTTTTGATATTCTTCAACCGAGGATGCTAGTCGGGGACCTCTGACACTCTGGCGTTCTTTAGTGTCTGTCCCCCCTGAATTTTTATACAAATAACCCTTCTGCCAAATCTCTGTTGTCATGAAGGGGGTTTTATGTTCGTTTGGGACGATCCTCCAGCTTTTCATGAAGTATTGTATCTTTCCCCCATCTTCTTGAAGGAAAAAAGTGTTAGTATTCAGATATTGAGTGTATACGACGAGTGAAAGTTCTCTGTATGTTCATCAGTCTCGCCTGTTTTAAAAGGGGACCCGTCAAATACATCAGTATTCCAGCCGGGAGAAAAAGGGACTTAAAAGACATCATTGACTCAGCATCTCTTGTCTTCAAAGTTCATTATACAGTTTATCTTTTTCCTTGTGTTAGCAATGGAATGGTAACATTCTTATGTTTCTTCAAGGGAGATCTTCAAGATCATTACTCCTAAGTTTTGACATGACATTAAGCTTTAATGAATGATTTGAGTTTTTCTGTACTCTGTTGTCTGTTTTTCCCTCCATACTTCCATAGGGATTCTGAACATCCTGGGGGGGTTTCGGGATCAAGCCCCCGGGGCCCCGGTTCACCTGATCAACAGGCTGTTACGCGGGCCCCACAATCAAAAAACCCACAGCCCGGCTGATCCGGCCCCGACTTTAGTATCGTCGCCCCCTTTTGAAGACAACCAGAGGCTACTGGTAACCCCTATGGCTGGTGGGAGGCTGTTGAACAGTCTTGGGCCCCACACATTTTTCTTTAGTGTACCAGTGACCCCATACTTTTCACGGGGGGTATGTTGCATCGCATGCCAAGTCTTTTGCTTTCGTAAGAATGTTTTTGTGTCAGATTAGGAACCATCCTAAAGAATCTTCCAAAATTATGATACATCTCTCTCGCCTGCGCTTCAGTATACAAGCAAGTCCTTCCAGGCGTTCCCGGAAAAGGTGTTTGATGGAACATCGTGCAGAAAAGGTTCTCTGTACATTCTCTAGATTGAAATTTTCCCCCTGCCTTGAATGGGGATGTTAATGTGCAGCAGTATTCTACCCTAGAGAGAACAAGTGATTTAAAATGGATCATCATTGGTTAGATTTTTTGTCTTGAATGTTCTTTATCCCGCCTATCAGTTTCCTCCCAGATGTAATAATTTTTTGGGCCTTGAAGGTGAGGTCTTTTAACATTCCCCCAAACCCCGGTTTACATTACTTTTCCGCTCTATTGTGGATTAGAGTTTGTAATATACTATCCAGCTTTTTTTCCTCCCGTTTTCCCTAACGGAAAGGGAATTTTTTTCATTGAACATCATATTGTTCTCCGTTGTCCATTGGAAAACTTGGTTTATACTTGGGGATTTGCCGTGTCCTCAATCCCTTTTCCTTTGATATACCTTGAAGAGTTTCGGGGTTTATCTACTCCTGAGCCCGGCCAGGGCCGGCTCGCTGTGCTTCCTGATCAACCCCGGCCTCATGCAATCCAGTATCGCTGCAAAAGGGTGATACCGTGCTATGGTTAAACTCTGTCTATTATGAGAATGAGGAACAGGATAGGGGGGAGTCTTGCCCTTTTGGCACAAAGCCTTTACTATGGCAGATCCGTTTAAAACATAAGAACATAAGAAAAAAGGAAACTGCAGCAGGCCACTGGCCCCTCAGGCAGTCCAAATCTCCACCCCCAGGCCGGGGGTCAGAAAAAGGGAGATACTCTCGAAACCCTTTAAAAATATATCAAGGGAAGGTTAAGCCAATGCCCCGACCCAGCCAGGTCAGGTTACATTCACTGTTTTCTACTACCTGTTTCAGAACCCTTTTAAAATTTTTTTGATATGGGACAAAAACTATTGGTCTATATTTCAGCTACTGTTTTGCTGCCACCTTTATGGAGTGGGGCTAACCGTTGTTTTTAGTGACTTAATCTCACCGTGTCTAAGCTCCTCCATAGCATACTTATTTCCCGTAGAGGGGGTTTTTTCAGTTCTTAATGGACACAGAGTTCCACTTGTCTGGGCCTGGGGTGGGTGGCCCTGTCGATGGCTTTCTGAAAGTCTAGAGGGGTTAGTTATGTGAAATTTTGGATACATTGGCAGGGTTTTGAGGCTTATTCTGAAAAAATTTTTTGGATTGTCTATCTTTAGATTGATAATTGGTTCGCTGAAACGAGTCATATTGGGGTTAAAAGTATCTCCTTTTTTCTTTGTTGTCATCTGTGTAGGATCCGTTTTGTCTGGGCAGGGACCATACTAGAAGTCTTTTTTGCATTGTTTTGGCATATAAAAAGAAATATTTCAATTTCTGTCAATTTCACTAATGCTTTGGGGTTTTCCTCTTGTCTCCCCTTTGGACCCTTTAATGAGTCCTTTAGCTCAATATTTTCCATTTCCCGGTTACCCTTCCCTTCCGTGTATCAGATAATTCCATTTTTGAGGAGCTCAGTGATTTTCCCCCTTCTTCTGTGGGGGGGCGTCTCTCTCTCCAGTTTTTTTCTTTTTTTTTCTTGGGAAATATATGATGGCCTATTTTTCCTTTATAGTTTGTACCTCCCTTTTATAGTACGTATGAAACTTGTTCGTATACTAAAATTTAGTTGTATGGGTAATGGTTATGACAGTATGGTTTTCCGGGATTTTAAAGATGCACAGGTTGTTGACACCTTCAGCAATATTACACTACCAACCAAACTCTTCTTCACACTTTTCTGGGCATTGTTTGTTTTTCTTCCCCATATAAGGAAGTAGATGAAAAACCCCAGGAGATTCCTGGGTTTTTCTGGAGAACATGAAAAGGGGGCGGTGGTGAAGCGTAGTGGTGGAGGAAGAGGCGCGAGGTGGGGTGGTGGTGGTGAAGCGTAGTGGTGGAGGAAAGAGGCGCGAAAGGTAGGGGTGGCTTTGGGGAAGGTAGGGGGAAAAAGGGGGGGTAGGGGTGGCGGTGGTGAAGCGTAGTGGTGGGGGAAAAAGGCGCGAGGTGGGGGGGGGCGGTGGGGGGGTATGGTGGGGGAAGAGGCGCGAGGTGGGGGTGGCGGTGGTGAAGCGGGAGTGGTGGGGGAAGAGGCGCGAGGTGGGGGGGGGGTGGGGTAGTGGTGGAGGAAGAGGGCGGGTGGGGGTGGCGGTGGTGAAGCGTAGTGGTGGAGGAAGAGGCGCGGGGGGGGGTGGCGGTGGTGAAGCGTAGTGGTGGGGGGAAGGGGGCGCAGGTGGGGGGGGGCGGTGGTGAAGGGGTAGTGGTGGAGGAAAGGGGGGCGCGAGGTGGGGGGGGCGGTGGTGAAGCGTAGTGGTGGAGGAAGAGGCGCGAGGGTGGGGGGGGGTGGTGAAGCGTATGGTGGAGGGAAAAGGCGCGAGGTGGGGGGTGGCGGGGGGGTGAAGCGTGGGGGTGGAGAAGAGGCGCGAGGTGGGGGGGGTGGTGGTGAAGGCGTAGTGGTGGAGGAAGAGGCGCGAGGTGGGGGGGGCGGTGGTGAAGCGTAGTGGTGGAGGAAGGGCGAGGTGGGGTGGCGGTGGTGGCGTAGTGGTGGAGGAAAAAGGCGCGAGGTGGGGGTTTGGGGGTGGTAAACGTAGTGGTGGAGGAAGAGGGCGAGGTGGGGGGGGGCGGTGGTGAAGCGTAGTGGTGGAGGGGAAAAAGGCGCGAGGTGGGGGTGGGGGTGGTGGGAAAGGGAGTGGTGGGGGAAAGGGCGAGGTGGGGGTGGGGGTGGTGAAGGTAGTGGTGGAGGAAGAGGCGCGAGGTGGGGGTTTGGGGGTGGTGAAGCGTAGTGGTGGAGGGAAAAGGCGCGGGGAGGGGGGGCGGTGGGTGAAGCGGGGAGTGGTGGAGGAAGAGGCGCGAGGTAGGGGGGGCGGTGGTGAAGGTAGTGGTGGGGGGAAGGGGGCGGGGTGGGGGGGGGGTGGTGGGAAACGTAGTGGTGGAGGAAGAGGCCGGGGGTAGGGGTGGCGGTGGTGGGAAGGGAGTGGTGGGGGGAAGGCGCAGGTAGGGGGGGGGGTGGTGAAGGTAGTGGTGGGGGGAAGGGGGCGGGGTAGGGGTGGCGGTGGTGAAGCGTAGTGGTGGAGGAAGAGGCGGAGGTGGGGGGGGCGGTGGTGAAACAGTGGTGGAGGAAGAGGGCGAGGTGGGGTGGGGGTGGTGAAGCGTAGTGGGGAAGGAAAAGGGCGAGGTGGGGGGGGCGGTGGTGAAGCGTGGGGGTTGGGGGGAAAAAGGCGCGAGGGGGGGGGTGGTGGGAAGGGAGTGGGGGGAGGGAAAGGCGCGAGGTGGGGGGGGGCGGGGGGAAACTTGGGGGTGGAGGAAGAGGCGCGAGGTGGGGGTGGTGGTGGTGAAGCGTAGTGGTGGAGGAAAGGCGCGAGGTGGGGGGGGGGTGGTGAAGCGTGGGGGGGAGGAAGAGGCGCGAGGTGGGGGGGGTGGTGGTGAAGGTAGTGGTGGAGGAAGAGGGCGAGGTGGGGGTGGGTGGTGGTGAAGCGTAGTGGGTGGGGGGGGAAGAGGCGCGAGGTGGGGTGGTGGTGGGGGGAAGCGTAGTGGTGGGGGGAAGAGGCGGGGAAGGGTGGCGGTGGTGAAGGGAGTGGTGGGGGGAAGGGGCGCGAGGTGGGGGGGGTGGTGGTGAAGGTAGGGTGGGGGGAAGAGGCGCGAGGTTGGGGGGGGGGTGGTGGGAAGGGAGTGGTGGGGGGAAGAGGCGCGGGTAAGGGGTGGGGGGTGGTGGGAAACGTGGGGGTGGGGGGAAAAAGGCGCGAGGTGGGGGTGGGGGGTGAAGGTAGTGGTGGGGGGAAGAGGAGCGAGGTGGGGGGGGCGGTGGTGAAGCGTAGTGGTGGAGGAAGAGGCCGGGGGTAGGGGGTGGGGGGGTGAAACGTAGGGGGGGGGGGGGGGGGTGGGGTGGGGGGGCGGGTAGTGGTGGAGGAAGGGGGCGAGGTGGGGGGGGTGGTGGTGAAGCGTGGGGGTGGGGGGAAAGGGCGCGAGGTGGGGGGGGGCGGTGGTGAAGGTAGGGGGGAGGAAGAGGGGGGCGAGGGGGGGGGTGGTGAAGCGAGTGGTGGAGGAAGAGGGCGAGGTGGGGGGGGCGGTGGGGAAGCGTAGTGGTGGAGGAAGAGGGGCGAGGGGGGTGGTGGTGGTGAAGGTAGTGGTGGAGGAAGAGGCGCGAGGGGGGGGTGGCGGTGGTGGGGAGTGGTGGGGGGAAGAGGGCGAGGTAGGGGGGGGCGGGGGTGAAGCGTAGTGGGGAGGAAAAAAGGCCGGGGGGTGGGGGTGGCGGTGGTAGAAGCGTTGGGGGTGGAGGAAGAAAAGGGCGGGTAGGGGGGGTGGTGAAGCGTAGTGGTGGAGGGGAAAAGGGGGCGAGGTAGGGGGGGCGGTGGTAAGGGAGTGGTGGGGGGAAGAGGGCAGGTGGGGGGGGGCGGTGGTGAAGCGTAGTGGTGGAGGAAGAGGCGCGAGGTAGGGGTGGCGGTGGTGGGAAAGGGAGTGGTGGAGGAAAGGCGCGAGGTAGGGGTGACGGTGGTGAAGCGTAGTGGTGGGGGGGAAGAAAGGGGCGGGTAGGGGGGGGCGGGGGAAGCGTAGTGGTGGAAAGGAAAAAGGCGCGAGGTGGGGGGGGCGGTGGTGAAGGTAGTGGTGGGGGAAGAGGCGCGGGTAGGGGTGGCGGTGGGGGAAAGGGAGTGGTGGAGGAAAAAAGGCGCGAGGTAGGGGTGGGGGGTGGGGAAGGGGTGGTGGAGGGAGGCGGAGGTGGGGGTGGCGGTGGTGAAGCGTAGTGGTGGAAGGGGGGCGCGAAAGGGAGGGGTGGTGGTGGGGAAGCGTAGTGGTGGAGGAAGAGGCGCGAGGTGGGGGTGGCGGGGGGTGAAGGAGTGGTGGGGGGAAGAGGCGCGGGGAGGGGGGGCGGTGGTGAAGCGTGGTGGTGGAGGAAGAGGCGCGAGGTGGGGGTGGGGGGGAAGCGGTGGTGGAGGAAGAGGCGCGGGGTAGGGGTGGGGTGGTGAGGGTAGTGGTGGGGGGAAGGGGAGCGAGGGGGGGGTGGCGGTGGGAAGCGTAGTGGTGGGGAAGAGGCGCGGGGTGGGGGTGGCGGGGGAAGCGTAGTGGTGGAGGAAGAGGCGCGAGGGGGGGGTGGTGGTGGTGAAGGGTGGTGGAGGAAGAGGGCGAGGTGGGGTGGTGGGTGGTGGTAGTGGTGGAGGAAGAGGCGCGGGGGGGGTGGTGGTGGTGAAGCGAGTGGTGGGGGAAGGGCGAGGTGGGGTGGTGGTGGTAAAGGGAGTGGTGGAGGAAGGGGGGGGGGGGGGGTGGTGGTGGTAAGGGTGGGGTGGAGAAGAGGCGGAGGTGGGGGGTTGGTGGGTATTTTGGGGGAAGAGGCGCGGGTAGGGGTGGGGGTGGTGGGTATTGGAGGAAGAGGCGGGGGGTGGGGTGGTGGTGGTGAAGCGAGTGGTGGAGGAAGGCGCGAGGGGGGGGTGGCGGTGGTGAAGCGTGGGGAAAGAGGCGCGGGGTAAGGGTGGCGGTGGTGAAGCGAGTGGGGAGGAAGAGGGGGAGGGGGGGGGTGGCGGGGTGGGTAGTGGGGGAGGAAGAGGAGCGAGGTGGGGGTGGGGTGGTGGCGAGTGGTGGAGGAAGGGGCGCGAGGTGGGGGTGGCGGTGGTGGGTTTTGGGGAGGAAGAGGCGCGAGGTGGGGTGGCGGGGGTGAAGGTAGTGGGGGGGAGGAAGGGGCGCGAGGGGGGGTGGTGGTGGTGGCGTAGTGGTGGAGGAAGAGGCGCGGGGGGGGGTGGCGGTGGTGAAGCGTAGTGGTGGAAAGAGGCGCGGGTGGGGGTGGATGAGGATCGTGAGTTGAGGTTGGGGGGAAGGATTTTGAAGATAAAGGTGAAAAGGGGAAGATATGGAGGGAGAGGGGGAATGGGGGTGGGGGGAAGCTGGGATGAAAACACAGGGTAAGTGAAGGGGAAATATGATAAAAAATGGGGGACACTTTGGGGGGGGATGTACGTTAGTAAGGTGGTGGGTGTGTAGTAGTAGTAGTGAAATATTAGTGGTTTTGGGGATTTGGGGATTGTGTGTCAAGGTCGCATGCCATGGTAACGCCACCGCCAAAAAGCCCACCTGGACCAGTAACTGCACCCCCCTGGGCCAGTAACTGCACCCCACCTGGGCCAGTATGCTAAGTGCACCGCCCACTCTTGGCTTACCTTCCCCCTGCTGCTGCCTGTTCATCCTTTTATCATTCTTTGCTTTCATTCCGCCTTAGTAGGGGGACGAGAAAGGGAAAAGTAACAGGATTTGGGGAAAAAAAGTGTTTTTGAAAGTTTAAGAAATGCCTGAATACCACTAACCAGGATGGGGGTGTCTTTTTTGAAACCTTACCCGGGAAACTGACGTTGAAAATTGAAGGAGAGCAGATGGGGCTAGTGGGGTAACAACAGTGCAAACTGGTGAGACAGTAGTGATGGAAGGTGTGAGTCAGTAACACAGACAATGAGGGGACAACAAACCACGGAACCATAAAGCACACAAAAAATAAATATAGTATTTTTCACTGTAAGAAAAAAGGGACAATCCAAACACCCCACAGTAAATGCACAACTGACACAAAGCACTGAAATAAAAATTTTTAAAATTTTGAGATATAATTTAAATATAAATATCCACACAACAGAAAAGTTGAGTACGAAAGGAACAGAGTTGTTTTGATCAAGATTGCAGATTTTCAGGGGAAAAAAGTCTACACACTCGAAAAACATAAAATTGTGAAAAAAAACCCCAACAAAAACGAAGTATGTAATAAAAAAATAAAGAAAAACTATGAAAAGGAAGAAAAAGGGAAAACAATGAAAGATAACAGGTAGTAAAATACACACGGCAGTTGAACACGCCCAAACCCAAAACACCGGGGCAAACATACCAAACCCACACAAAACACACACACACACAGACTGAAACCTCAATAAAGGAAAAAAGCCCTTTGGGGGGTGAGAAACACCAGGAAATCCCCCGGGGGCTACATCAACCAAATAACTGCTGCACATAGGGGCCCCTAGCAAACCTAAGAACAGCATTCCGACATCTTAATAAAGAATCGTTCGGGACCCGTATACTGTTTTTTTTAAATACTGGGTATGCAGCACCAGTTTGGAACCCACACCTACCCAAGCATGTGAAGAAGCTCAAAAAGGGAAAAGGTTTTGCAACAAGACTAGCCCCAGCTAGGGAAATTCCTACGAGGAGGTTAAAAATCGACCTGACGACACTGGGGGGCAGGAGAGATAGGGGGAAAGATAACAAATAAAGATACAGAGGAATTGACAAAAAATTTTTGGAGGCCTTAAGGTGCAGATAAAACTCCCCTTTCATAAGGGAGGGGAAAAAAACTAAAAAAAAGACCAAAACCCCCACTTCTCCCCCAAAAATTCGGGGTGATGAGACGGCAATTACAAATTTCATGGGAAACACAACCACCATAACCCCCAAAAGCATGGTTTCAGAGCGGGGTGATCATGCCTCTCTCACAGCTGCTGAACCCTTATGACGGAATTTGGAGGGTTGGAAGACGACCAAATTTCAGATGTGATTTAAAAGATTTTCAAAAAGGGGTTTGACAAATGCGATTGGAGTGATAGGGCCAAAAAGAGGGGATAGGGATTGGGGAAGGGGCAGATGGATTTTGATTCCAACACAAAAAACACAAAAAATAGTAGGGAAAGGCAAAATAGCATCAGCGGGGCAAAAACTCAGTGCCCCAAGGCACTGTCCGGGACCTCTGCTGTTTCTCATCCTCATAAAGGGCAGTAAAAAACCCAGCCCCTTTTGATCTCATTTGCAGATGACACTAAAAAAAGATGAAAGTCACCGGTAGAGGACACTGTTCAGGAGGCATAAAGGGTCTTCCAGTGGGCAGTGGGGAACAAAGACGTTCAATGGTATGTTTTAGCTGTTTTGGTAGGAAAAAAAGAAGAACTAAAGGGAAAACTTTTACAAAAAGCAAAAGGGTCACCACATAGAACGAAAGGAAACGTAAAGGACTTGGGGAAAAATTATGTTGTGATCTGTCTTTAAAGCCATAAAAGACAAAGATCACAACAGCCAGGAAGATGACGGGGGGGGTATTGGGAAATTTTAAAAAAAAAGGGGAAAAAATGCCGATGGTGATAAAAGACATTGTTTTGAAAGTGAGATCTGTTTTCACTTCGTGAATCGTTCCCCCAACCTTTCACCCAGATATAAAAAAAAATATGGGGGAACTAGGGTTTTTTAAAATGAGCCGAATCAGATGTTGCAAAAAATGGCAGAAACCCGTTGTGTTGACGCTACAGTCAGTGTAGAAGTCTTGAGACCAGTTGACATGACTACAGTCATTGTAGAAGTCTTGAGACCAGTTAAATGACTACAGTCAGTGTAGAAGTTTTTGGACCAGCCCTTCCTTCCCCCTCACCACCTGCTTAATTTATTTTAAACCAACCTCCCTCCCTCTTATCATGTTATCGTCCTCCCCCCCCACCCTGTCATCGTCCCCCTCCCTTCCACCCTGCTTCGTTCTCCCTCCCACCTTGTCACCCCCCCTTTCCCCCTTCCCACCCCAAATTCCCCCCCACCCTGTCATCGTCCTCCCCCTCCCCCCTTTGTCATCGCCCTCTCCCCCCCCACCTTAAAAAATCGTCCTCTCCCCCCCACCTTGTCATCGTTCCCCCTCCCCCCCTGTCATCTCCCCTTTCCCCCCCACCTTGTCATCTTCCTCTCCCCCCCTCCTTGTAATGTCCCCCCCCTCCCACCCTGTCATCGTCCTCCCCCCCCACCTTGTCATCGTCCTCCCCCCCCTACCTTGTCCCTTTCCCCCCCACCCTGTCTTTTCGTCTCCCCCCCCACCTTGTCATCGTCCTCCCCCTACCCCTTGTCATCGTCCTCTCCCTCCCACCCTGTCATCGTCCTCTCCCTCCCACCTTGTCATCGTCCTCTCCCTCCCACCTTGTCATCGTCCTCTCCCTCCCACCTTGTCATCGTCCTCTCCCTCCCACCCTGTCATCGTCCTCTCCCTCCCACCTTGTCATCGTCCTCTCCCTCCCACCTTGTCATCGTCCTCTCCCTCCCACCTTGTCATCGTCCTCTCCCTCCCACCTTGTCATCGTCCTCTCCCTCCCACCTTGTCATCGTCCTCTCCCTCCCACCTTGTCATCGTCCTCTCCCTCCCACCTTGTCATCGTCCTCTCCCTCCCACCCTGTCATCGTCCTCCCTCCACCTTGTCATCGTCCTCTCCCTCCCACCTTGTCATCGTCCTCTCCCTCCACCTTGTCATCGTCCTCTCCTCCACCTTGTCATCGTCCTCTCCCTCCACCCTGTCATCGTCCTGTCCCTCCCACCCTGTCATCGTCCTCTCCCTCCCACTTTGTCATCGTCCTCTCCCTCCCACCTTGTCATCGTCCTCTCCCTCCCACCTTGTCATCGTCCTCTCCCTCCCACCCTGTCATCGTCCTCTCCCTCCCACCCTGTCATCGTCCTCTCCCTCCCACCTTGTCATCGTCCTCTCCCTCCCACTTTGTCATCGTCCTCTCCCTCACCTTGTCATCGTCTCTCCCTCCCACCTTGTCATCGTCCTCTCCCTCCCACCTTGTCATCGTCCTCTCCTCCCACCTTGTCATCGTCCTCTCCCTCCCACCTTGTCATCGTCCTCTCCTCCACCCTGTCATCGTCCTCCCTCCACCTTGACATCGTCCTCTCCTCCCACCTTGTCATCGTCCTCTCCCCCCACCTTGTCATCGTCCTCTCCCTCCCACCTTGTCATCGTCCTCTCCCTCCACCCTGTCATCGTCCTTCCACCCACCCTGTCATCGTCCTCTCCCTCCCCCCTGTCATCGTCCTCTCCCTCCTACCTTGTCTCGTCCTCTCCCTCCCACCCTGTCATCGTCCTCTCCCTCCCACCTTGTCATCGTCCTCTCCCTCCCACTTTGCCATCGTCCTCTCCCTCCCACCTTGTCATCGTCCTCTCCCTCCCACCTTGTCATCGTCCTCTCCCTCCTACCTTGTCATCGTCCTCTCCCTCCCACCCTTTCATCGTCCTCTCCCTCCCACCCTGTTATCTCCCACTCTATAATTTCAATTCCCTCCTACATTTTTTCCAGCCTCCTCTTTTTCTGTGACCAATATTACCTTCGTCCCCTTCTTTAGTTTTGTTGATGGCAAGTAAATATGTTAGTAACTCAGCACTGTGCTCTTGTAACTATCTTAAAGACACTTTATCATTTCCCGTTCCTTCATTATTGGTACATTCTGCCTCCACTACATGTGACATTGGGGAACTTCAGGGGCCACGGGAAAAACAAGCGTTAGTAAGGAGAGGGAGAGAGGGAGATGGTGAGGGAGTGAGGCAAGAGCACACTGAGCTACGTGGAAGGTTGCAGTCCTCACTTGATGCAGCCTTATCTGGAAAGGCAAGCATGGTGCACCACACCACAAAATCAACATTAATGTTGAAGGTGCGCTCACCAGTGTGGGAGGCTGAGAGCCGGGAAGCAGCGGTTGGTGGAGAGGTTTTATGACCTAGTTACCTGCTCCGCCTCTCCTGACCCTCTTGATGTGGGTCACCAGCTAACCTCACTTGATCTACCTCGCTCCACTCATTCATCGAAGCTCAAAGATAAATTTACGCCACACTTGGCTGCTTTCTTTATGTTGGTGTGGGCAGCAGTGGATTTAATTGTCCCAGAGCTGGAGCGTGGTCACACGCCACAGTGTTAGCGGGAGCGTGGTCACACACGGCACAGTGTTAGCGGGAGCGTGGTCACACACGGCACAGTGTTAGCGGGAGCGTGGTCACACACGGCACAGTGTTAGCGGGAGCGTGGTCACACACGGCACAGTGTTAGCGGGAGCGTGGTCACACACGGCACAGTGTTAGCGGGAGCGTGGTCACACACGGCACAGTGTTAGCGGGAGCGTGGTCACACACGGCACAGTGTTAGCGGGAGCGTGGTCACACACGGCACAGTGTTAGCGGGAGCGTGGTCACACACGCCACAGTGTTAGCGGGAGCGTGGTCACACACGCCACAGTGTTAGCGGGAGCGTGGTCACACACGGCACAGTGTCAGCGGGAGCGTGGTCACACACGGCACAGTGTCAGCGGGAGCGTGGTCACATACGCCACAGTGTTAGCGGGAGCGTGGTCACACACGGCACAGTGTTAGCGGGAGCGTGGTCACACACGCCACAGTGTTAGCGGGAGCGTGGTCACAACGGCACAGTGTTAGCGGGAGCGTGGTCACACACGGCACAGTGTTAGCGGGAGCGTGGTCACACACGCCACAGTGTTAGCGGGAGCGTGGTCACACACGGCACATTGTTAGCAGCGGCGGCGGCGGCCTGTGAACGAGACTCACTTGTCATAAATTGATACATTAAAAATTTAGGCTGACTTGCTACATTATCAGAGGTTTTAAACTGATACGAGTGTCAGGTTGTTGACAGGGCTGAGGCTAGAAATGGAAGGAGTGGTGATGTCTTTGTTTATATACATTGGAAATTTGTGGTAGTGGAAAACAGTAGAAGTATAGTTGTAACAGAGCATACTGGCACTACTGTGAAGGACGTCAGAACTTAGTGCTGACGTTGTATCGTCGGACTTACTGATGTCACCATGAATGTCATGAAGCAGTGTTAAAGTTATAACATGATTTACTGATGTCACCATGGTTAAATGTAGAATTGAAAGTTACTGAAAGGATAGTTTCAGGCTCACACGGATGAGAATAAAAACGTGCACAAACATTTGACAATAAGA
>WNWK01044101.1:0-15232 GCA_009830355.1 Cherax destructor | reverse complement strand
TGGCCCAGTTTAGTGATGGAGACGGGGTTAGTGGAAAAGCATTCTGCTCCTCTCTTGGGCCCCAGGGGGAGATGTTGCCCGGTCTCATCGCCTTTGTTGGTATTTTCCCTTGTTGGTGTCCCCCTGTTCTGTCTTCCCAGAGCCCTTTCCCTGCTCCACTGTAAATTTCCAACTGTGTTGAGTTTCGAGTTCCCCACCTTCTTTCCTCAGCCTGATCACCTGGCTTTAACTGTTGTCTTCCTCCTAATGTGGCTTTTCCCAAGTTTCAGGTCAGATTTGACTTTGATGCTATGTCATTTTGTACTGTCGCTCCCCCCTCCTTCCAGTGCATACTGTTTCTCTTTTTCCCTAATCCCCTTAATTTTCCCTTTCCCTTTGCTTCTGTACTTTCTCCACTCTAGTGCACTTAGTTTTGCCCCCCACACCTTCGGGGGGCCGTGTTTGTTTTTGTGTTTTTTTCCCAATTTAAATTTTTGATTATTCCTTTAAATTTTGAGGGGTGTGGACGGGGAAGGGGCCCCAATTTTGTTTTCAAATTTTTTAAAATTTACACCGATCATTTGCCATTTTTCTTTCCGTAAAGAATTTCAACCAAGGAAGGTGAAAGTGGAAAAACTAGGAATCCGGGAGAACGATCCCAAAAGGGTTTTAAAAATCCCAACTACAACACTGAGTTTTTCTTATGTCCCAGGCGCAGCCCCGGCCAGAAAGGCAAGAATGAAATTTCTGGCCTAAAAACAGCACATTGCCTGAAATGAAGGTACTGTTACCGCTTACCCCATTCTCAGGTAACCCAATACCTTAGAGTTTTCCGCGTATTGACGTACTTAATGGAGAATGGTAAAAACACCTTTTAATGGTTGATAACCTGACACGGTACAGTGAGCTAAAACATTCCAAAAACGGCCCACACCATTGCTGCTTTGAGAATAAAATTGACCTGGAAAAAAGTGTAAAATGCAAAGGAGGAGAAAGGAGAAAAAAAGAGGCCAAAAAGGTTGAAGCAGTGTAAAAAAAGGGCAAATGAGAGAGGGGGGATGTTATTAAAAAATTTTTTTGAAAATAAGAAAAGTTTTAAGTTAATGTTTAGGAATCCTAGGAACGAATGTATTTATGTTAAAAAAAGGAGAGTTACTAAATGGAGAGTTAGAGGTATCGGGAAAATGGAGGGAATATTTTTAGGAATTGTTAAATGTTGATGAAAATAGGGGAAATGTGATTTCGTGTATAGTGCAAGGAGGAATAAATCTTTTAGGGGAGGAAAACCGTTTGGGGGGGGGCTCTTTTTAAAGGGGTCCTTGCGTAAACATTTCGAGGAATTACCCCTTTTTTTTCCAGACCGAACCCCCTACCCCAATCATCCCTTCCTTTCCCCCTCTTCCCCCTCCCCCTTGCCCCTTTTCCTCCTCCTCCTCCTCATCCTCCCTTATTCCCTTCCCATTTTCCCTGTGAGCTTTCACAGGCATTTTTCCCTAGGTAGGGGGGGGGTCGAGGTCCATCCCTTTCCCGGGAGGTTCTTCGTGGGGTGGTTTGCCGTGGAGGGCGGGGGGATCCCCCGACCCCTCTCCAGTCCCCTGGGGTGGTTTTGGGTATCTTTGGGCAACGAGTTTTCCGGGGGCCACCCGGTTTCCCGGGAGGGGGCTGAAGGAGGTATGTTTTGTGGCGGGTATCCCCCCCCCTTTTGTCCACCGAAATGGCTCGGTGGATGTGAGGTTGCTATCCCGATTGCTGGTTTACTGGCAGGGGTAGGTAGGACGGGTTCCATGCAGCACTGCACTATTGGGGGGGTGTTGAGGTCCTTTTTAAGGGGATTTCCCGCTTTCATTCCTCCTGGGAGCTTTTCCCTCCATTTCCCCCCCTTTTTTTTTTTTTTTTTTTTTTTTCCTTTTCTTTTTTTTTAAAAAACAAAAAAAAAGTAAACTAACAATGGACGACCCAACCTGAACCACCCCCGGGGCCCCTTCCTGATACCCCCCCATTCAACCCTACCTTAATGGACAACTCTTGGGAACCCCTCCAAACCCCCCCTTTGTGGTGCCGGTTCGCCCCCTTTAGGTCCAGCATTTTTTGACACGCTGCCCTTTTGCTTTCTCTGACCTTGTTTCCCGTTTTCCCCCAAGTGCGGAATTTTTCGGTTTGTGTCCCCCCGGACCACCTCCGGCCCCACACCCAAAACGACCAAGACCCCCCCATGAGCCATTCCTTTCATTCACCCAAAAACGACCAGCCGGGGCCCCCACTTACAATTTTTTCACACACTCAATGGACAAAGCACTTAAGACCGATATCCCACCTATCTTTCCATCATAGTATTTAAAGCTCTCCTATGCCATGTAGGTAAAGATACCATTTCCCCCTCCAAGAGGGCACCCCAATCATCACGGCCCAAAAGTACCCGTCGATCTTCTCCCCTTTGCCTTGATACTTTCCTTCATTTGACAAACATCATTCTCTCAATTTTTGTAGTGGTACTGTCTTTTTCCCCCAAAATTGTCCGACGGAATTTCCAGACATGTGGTGATGAATTCGGGAGCAGCTTGAGCCCAAGACCTCCCTATCCTCAAAGTTGACACTTTGTCCTCCCGCCCATAAGCAAAGACGTTATCCTTGCAATATAGCTCGTTTAACATTTATGCAGTAAATTTTCCCCTGGGTCTACATTGCAGGTCACCAAAAGGAAGGTGACCCCCACTGAACAGCGTAGAAACTTTTTTTTGGTATCCAGCAAATATTGCAGGTCCATGGCCAAATCCCCAATCTGTGGTGCCGACGCCCAAACAGCCCTTTCTTGTAATATACCCCCCTTTGCATTAACTGTCATGGGCGCATCCATCGACCCCGCCGTTGTCAGGTTTACAAATGAGCGGGAAACCGTTGTCTCAAAGAGGCGGAAGGCTTCATAGGGGTAGGGCCCGCTCCATTTACCCCCAAGAGAGATTTCCCCGATTTTACTGTATTGTAAACGTCCCCCCATTTCTGGGGTCCCAACTTCCGTGGTTTCCTTTGTGGTTGTCCCATCCTCAGTCCCCCCTGTCTCAAATCCTTTTGTGTTTTTTCCCCCAGGCCCCTCCTCGGCACCCCCAAATGTCCACACCCCCCTCTATCACTACACAGTTCTGTGTCTACACGCCTCCCACCCCAATCCTACCCCCCCTTTTTCTCATAAGTCCGGCAAAACCCCCCCTTTTCCCAAAAAGTTCTGAATTTGGAGTTTCCTCCTCCTGCAATGTTCATCCCCCCCCCCCAAGTTCCCCGGCCCCCCCCCTGGCCCTTCCACTCCTGTCCCCCCCCGCCCCTTTGAAGTTTTTTCCACTCCCCTTCTTTAGTAAGTTTTAAGCCCCAGGGTTCCCCTCCCTTCCATTTTAACCCCAAAATTTGATTTTGTTTTCCCAAAAACAGGGAAGTACAGAATTTATTACAGAGTCGGGAGCATTGATGGACCCCCGCCCCACCTCCGGTTCCCCCCCTCCCCTTTCTCCATCTACCCCCCCTTCCTTCACAGCACCCCACCCCCTCTCTGATTCTAGGTTTTTCTCTGCCTCCCCCGGGGACTTTTCAACCCTAGTCCATACATACCTCTAATTCGATTTATATTTTCTCCCCATAAACATATCTTTTGCAGTGGAATATCCGAGGCCTCGGGGGTAACCGGGTTTGAGCTTCAGGTGTTGCTTTTCCATTTTTTTTCCTGGGGGTCTTTTAAGAACCCCCCTAAATCCGCTGTTATCCCCCTTTTCGGCGATTTTTTTTTCATCGGACCTTTTTTCCATAAACCTTTAACGAAAGTGCTCTTTTTATATGTACTGGTATTCCATACCGTCAGCTCTTTTTCTTTTTTTCTACAACACTGCAACCCCGTATCAACTTGAATAAGGGAACAGTTTTTATTCTCCTACTGGGGCATTGTCTACCCCAGATTTGATTTTCTGGTTTTTTCCCCTTGCCCCACCTCTTCTGTTACTTGGCTTTTTCCACCCCATTTTTTTTGGGGGGGGTCGCATTGGACTCCTGGCGTTCGTTGGAGGCATTTATTGCTTCTCTCCCCCTCCTTTTTTAAACACGGGTACTCCCACCCATTTTGATCCTCAATTTTTTCTCTTCATCATTCTCCATTTGTTTCCTCAACAGTCCTTGACTTCACCGGGTCTGTCCTCCCGGACCTACATGAGAGATCTTTTTTAAATCATCCTTAAGTCCCCTTCGTATTCTCCACCCCCTTTTAGCCCACGCTGGCAATTTGACCGGGCGAAAGGGGACCCACATCGTACGTTTTCATACTCTTCCTCGTTCTCCATTGATGAGGTTTTACATCTCTTCTCATCCCCCCGTTTTAACCCGACTTATTATACCCCCCAAACCTCGGGCAAGCATTCTCAAAGTGGGGTTTGTGGCCCTGCTTGTGCCGGGCAGAATTTAAAAACTCGGGCAGGACCGGAAACAGAACCACAGAAAACCCCTTGATTTTAAACAGAGGGGGCAATTGCTCGCCGTGTCTCGGGTAAACGCATTTTGCTGGGGGGATTACTTTCCACCGTCACTTCGGTTTCCCTCAGAGTGCAGTCGGGAAGAGGGGAAAATTTGAGGGGTTTCCCCCCGACCCGCTCCTGTTCTTTGCAGGTGCCGATGTAGCACACCCTTCCTTTGACAAATGGTAATCATCGGGTCCGCATTTGGGGCTCCATCTATGCCCCCGTTCCTTCAAGTTGCCAGGAGTTAAAGCCCTTAGATGTTTCTTTCTCAGAGAAGAATTTTTTATAATGTGCCTTTACCCTTCAAGAACTGGAGGCAACATCTCCCCTTGGATCATCTGGGGCCCGATGGCATACATATTCGTATGCTACAGCATTTACATCAGTCTGCTCTTTCTGTCCCTTACGACCCCTTTTAACTTAATGGTGCAAGGAGTTCTTCCCCAGCTGTGGGAAATTCTTTTTTCACCTTTTCACAAACCGGGGCAGGAAGATACCCCCCCTACCGTCCCATCGTTTACCAGTGGAATTTGAAGGGATAACGTCGTTAAAGATTTTATGTGGCATTTTGAGATGCCAGAGTCTTCCACTGTCAATTTGGCTTTTTAAGGGCCCTTCTGTTTTTACCCCTTTCTGCGCTTTGGGTAGTATATTTTACCTTTTAACCCTTCGGTTATCGCCATCTTTTTTACCTTGAGAAGGCTTATGACACAACTTGGAGGTATAATATTTGGCAAAACCCCTTCCTTAGCCTCCGAGGCAATCACCATTTTTTCCAAGGCCCTTAACTGAAAGAATTTCCCTGTCCGAGGGTTTTAAAGAGCTTTCCCCCGGGGTTTTTTCCGTGAAGGTGTCCCTCAGGGGTGTGTTCTAACAACATTTTTCCTTACTATAAATAATCTGGCATCTGTTCTCCCCTCCCAAAATTTGGTCATCGCATGTGGATGACTTTTTAACTTTGCAGGTGCTGACTGTCACCTCATTCGTTTCCCCCAGCATGCCGTCAACGGGGTTGATTGGGACCCTCGGGGTTTAAAATTTTTTGGGAAAAAATCGTCAAATTAGTTTTTTAGAGTTTAGTGGTGTCTGATCATCCATTGTACCTATACGGCTCACGTATCCCAGAACGGGTAACGGTTTTGGCCTCCCCGTTTGACCGTATTGTCCTGGGAAAACCCCCATTACCCCTCTGAAGACAACTTCATAGCCGGCTGAACCTCCTTAAATCCCTAGCACATCTTTCATAGGGGGGTGATCGTAAAATCTCCTATGCCTGATTCAGCCCAATTTTATCGAAACTCGAAGGTGACCAGATAATTTTGGCGGCCTCCTGCTACTCTTTCGCTTTAATCCATCCATCACCCGGGGGCGTTTTTGTTTGTTTTTTTCTTCCCCGGGTTGAGAGCCCCTATTGTAATGAAGCAAATAGCCCCCCAAGCATTAATGTAAGGGAAAAATTTGTTGGAAAATTTCAACTGTCCCCACTTATATTTTTGTCATATCCCTTACTTTACCATTGATGTTCTGTTTAGGGAAAGAAATATTTTTAAAACTCAAGAAAAGTATTTTAACCGGATTATCTTTCATTCTTTGGTTATTGTATTTCCCAAATGTTTTCCAGAATTTTTTTTATCAAATAGGTTAAAAATTTAAATTTTTTTTTGGGCGAGTTTTCATATTATATTCATTGAATAATTAAGGGGTATAAATAAGGGGATAGAAAGACCTTTTTGTGTAGAAATTTTAAAAAGTTTGGTACATGGGGGGAGTTCATTCAAAACAAGGAAACACGCAAAAGTTCCCCCACCCCAACCTTTTTCAGCTTAAGAAGCCTTTTCAACTTCCATATTGATTAATGCGCAAAAGTGAGTTCATAATCTATGTTGAGAGATAAGTAGAGAAGATCAAATATTGTTTCAATGATTTTTGTGTTATAGCCATTGGAGGAAAAGCCCCCAACCGGAATTTGACATTAAAAAAACCTTTTCGGATCCCGAACTTTTTATTAGATTGAAAGATACCCGTATATTGTATGATTAGAGAAAATTTTAAGAATAATGATAATTTAAGGGTAATACGTTATTTTTATCTGTGATCTCCCCAATACTTCTTTTTTTAACCTATAACTTTCCAACCATTTTATGCTAATACTTTTTACTAAATATCTAATACTTTTGTTTAATATGTTTATTCTCTGTTTTGTCACATGTAACTGAACTTTAACCCCGCTTAATATGTTTTTTTAATTTTTGAACATTTTATTTTCCTGTCTTTTTCATAATAGCCTTGTTTTGTTTATTCTGTTTTAACATATATGTTCATTCTTTTTTTTTGGGATTATAATTGGTTAAGTTATACTGTTTGTTTACTGTATTTCAGCTGCTTTTTTTTATGTAAAATCTTGAATTGTTTTTATATGCCATTTTTTATTGTTTTTATAATTTGTTAATTATATTCCATTCTTTAATTTTTTTTAAATCTTGTTTTGTTTGTAAAAGTTCTTGCTTTGTATTTTTACTAAACCCGAAAATGTTTTAGGTTTAGGAAAAAAGGACCCCCCCAAAAAGATGCCTCAAGAGTAGGAAAGGCTTTGGGGGTTTGCAACCAGGGACCCCCCCAAAAAAATGCCTCCCAAAATAGGGAGATCCCCAGAAATATGAAGAGGGTAAGAGACCTTTAAAACCCTAGCCCCGGGGGATCAGACCAGGTTGAATGGGGTTTGGGAATTCAGGAGCATCCTGAGGCAGGAATGTATCAAGGAAAGTAATTTAGTATGGAAAAGCAGGGGGGGGAGGAAAATCAGTCGGGTTCTCAAGAATTGGATTTCTATTCTTTTTTTTTTTGTGCCAAAACCTTTTTGATACCCTTGTGGTGTTTTTAAAGTGGGTTTGTCTGGTATGTTTTATTCCACCTTGAGCCATTAACAAGGTCCATGTGTCAGAGACTAAATTAAATAACCTATTGATGTTATCATTTTTTTGTGGGGAAATCAAGCCCTGATTTACTTCTTTTCGGGGCCCTCTACCCAAGAGCCAGTAATCGGGCCCCTATCTTATTTAACACCTTTCTTTTTACTGGGTTTTCCTGCTCTAAAAAATCCATTTTTTCCCCCTTCTCATGCATGTTTTTTTTCCTTCCCTTAAAAAAAAGCAGGTGGTGGCAGCAGACTCCCAAGAGAATAGACCGCTACCGTTATTCTCCCATATTCTAGAATTTTCCTTTTTTGACTTTTATATTCCCAAGTATCCCTCCAAATTTTTCTAGGGAACAGACAATTGGCATCGCTGGGTTTGTCGCCCCCGGGGGGGCTTTGGGGGAGCCATTTACTATGTAGAAGCGAAAAATTATCTTTCCGATCGTCGTGATGAATTGTTCGCATTATGTTGCTCATGATCCGCAATCCTTCCGTTGGATTTCCCGATGTTATGAGCTTTTTTGTTACGCCCTGTTTTCTTCGTCCCTTTTTTTTCGTCCAAATTTCCCCTTTTCTTTTTTCAGCTCCCCCTTTTTATGTTCTGGACTCCCTCCCTCCCTTGGGGAAATTCCTGCCCCGGTTGTTTTTTTCCCCATTGGCGAAAACCCAACTACCAGCCCCTCCCCTTTTTTTGACCAACCGCTCATTCCCCGCCATCGCATTTTACCCATGGTTCGTTTTCTGACGGCGCGGATTCGCAGCAGTGTTTCCGGAAGGGGTTGAGCGGGGGCATCTATTACCCTCGGCTAGCATATTTACGGCTAAAAGGCCTTTCTGTGGCATTTATCCGGATAGCATCTATTTGTGTCACCATTTGCTTTTGCATTTTTCCCTTTGCACTATCCACTCCCTGTTGCACCCATACTTCCCAATCCCTCCCCCTTTTACATTATATTTTCCCCATCCTGCCCACTCTGCAGCGCTGTAGGGCCCCGGGGTTTTAGCGCTTTTTTAGATTAAAAAATTTGTGAGGGGGGAGAAGTTCGTGAGGCAGGGGAAAAAATAAAAGGGGGGTAAGGGAGGGATTGATGGGCAAAAAATAAAAATGTTAAAAGGAGGGGGGGATCAAAGTTTGATAAAGTGTTTTTATTTAATAAATAAAATGGAAGAGGGAAGGACCGGGATTAAAGGGGATATTCCCTTTGTTAAAGGAAAATTTGGGAAAAAAGAGAGTAAAAAATTTAGGGGAATGTCTGTTGAGCCTGGAAAAGGTATGGTAGAGTTATTATTGAAAGAATTAAGAGGAAGACGAAGAGTGGGATAGCAGATGAAAAGGGAATTTAAAGAAATGGGAAATAAATTTAAGGGAAACATATAATGAAAATTATAAAAATAATGAAAGGAGTTTTTGTTTTTTTGGATTTGGAAAAGGTATGAAGGGGGGATGGGGAGGGAAATGTGGAAATGTTGAAAATGTATAGAATAGGAGGTATTTACTAAAAGGTGAAGAGTTTTTCGAGGATTGGGGAGGCCATGTTAGAGTATGGGGAGAGGGGAGATTATTTCCCATTAAAAGTGGGCCCTTTAGAAAAAAGTGATGTCACCGGTTTCTAATATATTTTAGATGGGGTTGTAAGAGAAGGGAATGCTCATGTTGGTAAGAGGGGGGGGTTAAAGATAAAGAATCAAATACAAAGGAGAGTTGTCACAGTTGCTTTTTGTTGATAAACACTGTGTTTTTGGGAGATTCGGGAAGAGAAGTTGGAGGTTGGGGGATGAGTTCGGAAGGGATTTTAAAGAAGAAAAAAAGTGAATATAGGGTTTAAATGAAGGATAAAAAAAAAAATAGATGACAAAAGGGTTTGGGAATTCAGATTGGGGGGAGAGGGGAGGGGAATGCATTCAAAATTTTTAGGGTGGACGTGTCAGCAGATGGGTCTAATGAAAGATGAGGTGAATCGTAGAATTTGGGGGGAAAAAAAAGTCTCTGGAGACAAAGAAGTTTTTCCATGGGGAAACAAAGAGGGGAATGAAGAGAGGAAAAATAAAAAGTCTTTCATGAGTGTGAAGATGGGTGGTGAATGTTGCAACAAGGAGAAGGCTGGGGGCAGTGGAGGCCGTGTCTGAGGGGAATGTGTGGGGAATATAATGAGAGAATTCTTTGTTTGGGAAAATTTGGAGGAAAGGGGTTACCAAAACTATTATCCAGAGGGCTGAGGAGGGGTTATTGGAGATGGTTTTTGGAAAATGTAGAGAGGGTGAAACAAAAAAGAATGACTTCGGGGGATGTATAAATCTGTAGTAGAGGGAAGGCGGGGTAGGGGCGGCCTAGGGAAAAATTTGGGGGGAGGGGAAAAGGGGGTTTTTTGTGCGAGGGGGGACCTCCCGCAAACGGGGTGAGCGGGGTTAGATAGGGGCGAATGGAGACAAAATTTGGGTTTTTTACGCTTGGAGTGTAAGCAAGGTAACATTTATGAAGGGGTTCAGGGGAAAATGGACGGGCTTTAGTCCTGGGTGGGGAAATTTTAATTTGAATTTTTTGAAAGGGGGGGTGTTAGTGTTGCAGTTTTATAACTGTAGGGGGAAAAACACCCCCTGGCAAGACAGTGATGGAGTGAATGAGATGAAAGTTTTTCTTTTTCCCCTCCTGGGCCCTTTGGGGGGAAACGGCCGATGTGTTTAAAAAAAAAAAATATCCTTTTTCGCGAAAATATAATTAAGTTAAAATTGGTTTTTATTAACTAACACAGTTTCAATTATACCTTTTTTGTTAATATATTTATGCGTATATCGTCGCCCCGGGGATCAAAAAATTTTTTTAAAAAAATTTAAATTACCCTTAACCCCCCACCATTAATTTTGGACACGCATCAATATCTTATTTAAAATTTAAAAAAAAAATTGCACCCCACCTATAAAAAATATTTTTATAATTTCAATTATCTCTGTTTTTTTTTCCCCTTTTTCAATTTAAAATTTTCAATTGAAGGTATTTTAAAACAGATTTATTGCCTTTTAAATTTTTTTTTTATTTAGAATTATAATAATTTCTGAATGAAAATTTCATTTTTTTTTAATGCTATTATGTCTTAATAATTTTGGGCCCCAAGTTCACTTACTGTGAAGCTCTTTTTTCCTCGTGTAACATTTTTATGTTAAGATTATTTTAATTGAATATTTATAGCCAATTTTTTTTGCCGAATGGAATTATTTTTTTTAATATCCAATCAAATTCATTTTTTGCCTGTTCAAAAATCAATTATTTTATTGGTTTTTTATTTTAATTTTCTTTGGGTTAAAAATAACTCAGAATAATGTTCTCCACTTGACGTTTTTGGGCATTTTTAAACATAAGATCAAAATTCACTTTTGGTTTTATTCAAGATTTTTAGGTTTATTATTTTTACTTGTCATTTTAAACTCCAAAAATTTGGGGTCACCAGGGTAGGAAAAGGGGGAAAATCTAATATATTACCGGTAAGGGCCTTGTCAAATTTGTTTTAAAAATTTATTGATCTGTTTTAGAAGGATATGGCTGTGCGTATACCCAGGCGTATACCCAGGGTTTTCCCCGGCGTATACCCAGGCGATACCCAGGTTTAACCCAAATTTAAAAATGCTTAGTTGAAACCTTCATCCACTTTAAGGGAAACCCTCCAGTGATAGGCTTCATTTTTTTCTTTTAATTCGCTTTTTTAAGGATATTGAATATTTATGTTAAGGAAGAATTTGGGGGAGAGAGAGGCTTTTTTTGAAAAACACCCTTTTTCTTCGGGTTTAAAAAAAGCTCACATATTGCGTGAAACCCAAAGAAGCTCCTATTAAAACAACTTTTTTGGGAAAAATTGAGGTTTTGGGAAAGGGGTTATATGCAAAAAGACAACCCCTTTGCCCCCCCGGGAAATTCCCTTTTTGAGAAAAGGTTACAATTTTTGGAAAAAATATTACAATGTTCTCACTTCAGATGTAATTTTAGATGTTTCTTCAGTAATTAAATTTCCAGCATGTACTTCAGCAAAACTTTAGTATTTACTCCAGCATGTACTTTAGTATGGATTTAAATGTACTATAGATGTATTTTCAGCAACCAGTATGTACCCCCAGCATGTATTTCAGATGTATTTTAGTATGTACTTCTTTTGTTTTTCAGTATGGGGTTGTTTGAATCGGGTATGAAATTTCGGGTTTTAATTTCAGTTTTGTGTTCCCAGCATGTTTTTTCAGTAAATTTAGTATGTACTTCAGTATGTATTTAAATGTACTTCAGCATGTACTTCAGTATGTATTTAAAAGAGAAAACTTCAAAACTTCAGTATGTACTTCAGTATGTACCCCCAGCATTTTTTTTTCAGTATGTGTTTAGCATGAAATTTCAGTTTTATTTAGCATGTACTTCAGTATGTATTTCCAGTTTTACTTCAATATTTCAGTATGTGCTTCACATGTACTTCATATGTATTTTCACATGTACTTTAGAAATTGAAATTTCAGCATGTATTTCCCCAGCTTTCCCTTAGAATGTACTTAGTATGTACTTCAGCTTTACTTCAGCATGTACTTCAGTATGTACTTCAGAAAATTTTCAGTATGTTTAAAAAAGCATGTACTTAAATTACTTAAATTTTGTATTTCAGAGTTTTTCATATTTTAGCTTTATTTCATAACCAAGTTTGTGTTTCGAGTATTTCAGTGTCCCAAAGCATGTACTTCAGCATGTACTTCAGCATGTACTTAAGTTTATTTCGCATGTACTTCAGCATGTACTTCATATGTATTTCAGCATGTATTTTAAGTATGTACTTCTGCTTCCCAGTATGTACTTCAGCATGTATTTCCCAGTATGTACTTGGAGATTTCGTCATACATTTAATAATTTTTGGGTTTATGTAACTTATAATGTTTAATGAAATATAAGACTTAAAAACAATGAACATTATATGCTAAGTTTGTGTATGATGAAAAAAAAAAGTTATTAAAAGAAAAACCGTAAATGAAAATTTAAATTTATTATAAAAAAATTTTTTCAAATTTAAAATTTTATCAATCACAAAAACCACCCACCTACTACTATGTTACTTTTGGGCAAATCCCATGCTACTATTGTTACTAGTGCTTTTTTACAATTTACACAAAAATTTACTATTAATTTACTAATACCTATGTTCATTTATTTCCCGCTTGTAAAATTGGGTTTTTACTTATTGCTACTATTCATTATTTTTTTTGTTACTATTGCTAGGGGGTGCAAACTTTTGTTACTACTTTTGGGCTTTTTTACTTTACTAATATTTTTTACTGCTACTATTGTTACTACTGCTACTATTGTTACTCAAAGTTTTTTTACTTAATACTACTATGTTATTTGGTACTATTATTACATTACTACTATTGTTACAAAATTTTGTTTATCAACACTGAAAAGTTACATTATTTTATTATTGTTACTACTATTTTATTATTGCTACTATTAATGTTCCCTTTTTTTTTCAACAATATTTTTTTGGAACAAATCACCGTTACTATTTTTACACTACTACTGTTGCTGCAAATTTCTACTACTTACTAATAATAATAAAAAATAATAGTATAATTTTTAAATTATTATTTTTTATTTATTTGTTGTGATAGTAGTTGTTTAAAATATATTATTAATATTAAAAGTATAGTAAAATATTTTTTATTGGGGAATTTTGAAAAAAGATTATGGTAGAATAAAAGAAATAGCAGTATATAATAGAAGAAATAGTGGGGTAAGAGAATATACTATGGTATATGGGGTACTTTAATTACCCCATTTGGAGAAAAACGGGAGTAATTAGTAGCTTAGTGGGAAGAAGTAGTAGTAGTTGAAAGTGGGGAAAGAGTGCACTTAGTAGAAATGGTAAAAATTTAGTAATGGTAAAAATATTAAAATAGTAATGCTAGTAGTAGTAGCACCAGCGGTAGTAGTAGTATTTGGGACTTTGTTATGTTTTTCCAATTTTTGGGAAATTTTTCCCTCCTGATGTATACTAAATAAGCTCGACATTTGCTGGATGCCGACATTTTTGGGGAATACCAGATGAGGGTCCTAACTGCCGAGGGTAGAGGCAAACCCCAAAGGTTTTGGTTTTTGAGGAAACCCCTTTCAAATTTTGTTTCATTCCTGGAGTGAGAATCCATTGTTTTCGCCTTGAGGACGTGGAGCCATTTTTCGTTTTCAAATTTAAATTTGGAAACTACCGGGGCATTTCGTTACGAACAAGCGCGCATCATCGTGGTTACCAATTAATATTTCCAAAAAAAAAGGGGACAAAAGGAGAATTTCCCGGGATTTTTATTATAAAAATTGAGAAATTTCAAAAATCCCAAAAAAAGGATATATTGGGTAAAAAAGAGGTTGGAAAAAAAATATACTGTATATAGATCCACAAGCCAGTGAAAAAAGGGAATGTTATTAACACTGCTTTCTCAATTTTTTTGTCATGCTTAACTGCCAGTAAATATGTAGATTTTGGTCGGGCCCTCGGAATTGTATTTTTTAATTTGACTCATGGTCTTTAACTGGGGAAGGAACAAGATGGAATGGTAATGGAATGAGGTATCGATAACCATGGTAAAGATACATAGATAATTTTTTATGGGTCCTTTTTTTACGACTTTTTTGCCCACACAGGGGATTGTATAAAGTACAGGGGTTGCGGGGAAAGAAAATAGCAAAATAGTTTTGGGGAAGTCCAAAATTAAGGCTGTCTGCTAAGAAGGACTCTCTACTTTCCCCAGGGGGGGAGCTTTCTCCGCCCTCCACCCTGACCGTCCACTGCGGGGAAAAAAGGGATAAATAAAATATGTCAAAATTTTTAAAAATTTCCCAAACTTCTTTTACGGGAAAAACAATGGAAGGGAAGGCTAGGTATTTTTTGTGTGAAAAATGCCCCTTAATTTTCCCTGGGGCTACCCCTTTGGGTTTTTTCAGGGGCTGGGGCATCAGTGATTCCACTCTACTATTGTTAACGGGTCGGCTCGTAAACTTATCGTCCAAGAACCTAATTTTTGGGAATCCCCAGATATAAGTTTGCCGTTTTAGAACCCCGTATTTTAAAGTTTTTTATTTAACATCAATGTTTTATTGTCCTTGAAATTGTAACTTCAGCATGTAAATCAAATCAGGGAACGGGTGGGGGTTCAACCCATGACAAGTGAGTATAAAAATCACGGCCAGGGGGTTTAACCCCTCGGGCCCAAATGGTGTAAAGAAATAGTATTTAATTTACTTTTTTAGATCCAGGGGGTTTGGGTCACGGAAACTACCATGGGTTCCGGGAAACCCCCAAAATTCCCCCATTTGTTGATATTTTAACAAAGATTTCGTGACCTTTTTACTTATTTCTATAATTGTGCTTAAGATTTTTTTTTACGTTTATTTATGTTTTATCTGGGTCAGACAAAATTTTTACCGTATCGAGTTACTTGGGCTCGTTCAAATGAATGTAGTACGTATATAATTTTATCTTCCAATTATGTCCTTGAATTTGTATTTTTATAAAAACGGGTGGCGAGATTTCCAAAAAACCCAGGGTGTTGCACATTTTTAATTTTTTTTTTCTAATATTTTGTACGGGTCAGCTTTTCCATTGCCTAAGATAGAAAATAAAAATGGCTAGCGTCTTTCTTCAATAATTTTTTTCTCAGTTATGGTAGGAACCGGTTGTTTTTCTGTGCGTCTTATACATTATATCATTGTCCGTTACGTAACTGACAAAAACAACAGTAAGTAACAAAGAGGTGAATAGGGAGACGGGCAGCCGCTTTTGCTTATTTTTTGTTCCCGAAGTGGCCAACTAATTTTCTGGGGAAAAGATTGAAAAGT
>WNWK01044100.1:0-15232 GCA_009830355.1 Cherax destructor | reverse complement strand
CCCTTCTACTTTCCCCGAATTTCTTATTTAGGGGGTGGGAACAGGGGGGAAGTGAGGGGAAGGAGAAGAATTAGGAGGACAGGGGAAGGGAAAAAAAGAAAAATTGGGAGGAAAGACTGGGGGAAAGTAAGAACAACAAAGGGGGTTTTATTGTTTTAAGTCGTTTAAACCGTGTTGATCATTCAACACTGATGTTGTGGAGGTTTTATCTTCTGCTCGGAAACTGTGAGAGACTCAGAGCCAGACACTCAGAGCCAGACACTCAGGATCTCAGAGCCAGACTCTCAGAGACCCCAGAGCCAGACTCTCACAGCCACTCTCTCGGGGACTCTCCCTATGTTGGAGACACTGATTGACAGGTCGAGAATGATGGATATTATGAAGAGATAAACGACATACAGACAGGTAGACAGACAGACAGACAGGCAGGAAGTCAGACAGACAGACAGACACAAACACCCAAACGACTGATTGCGTAACCGACGTGAAGTGACCGACGTTGTTTTCCTTGACTATTTACACGTCACTGTTTTTAGTTTCTTTTGAACACAGATTTTAGTTTTTGAAAATATTTGTGGCCCCCGAGTTCAGTTAATAAATAGTTTACAAATTCCCGCCTCATCCCACATCCCCCCTCCCTTCTCCCCCCCCCTTCCCCTTCCCTGGTAATCCTCTCCTCTCCCCTCAGTATCCCCCCTTCCCCTTTCCCTCCCCAGCCCCTTTCTCTGTTCATTAATGTTGAAAGTTTTTAAGGCATGTTCCTGTCTACAATTTGTGGGGGCAATGGTTATGGCAGTTTGAATCATTTTGGAAAAACGAGAGACTTTTGACAGAATGGTGGAAAGAGAATATAGGAACTCCGGACGGGTCTTTGACATGGACTCACTTTAGGTGTTCCTGTAGCGCTCTTGTGCTTCTGACCTTTTGGGTGACAGTGAATAAGCGCATGTTAGTCATAAAACCACAGATACAGCCCCACTCCACGATGGTGGCAGTGGAACAAACACAAAAAGAAGTTAAACCAATAGCCCTAACGTCACACACAAAAACCTGTGAAGCAGTTTCACGAAGTTAAAAGGCTAAAAACTGCGGTGACTAGCACCAACAGCTTTATTGATCAGGGACCTGACCGAGCAGGAGACTCCTGGAATCGTCTACAGATAAGCAATTGGTATGGGTTAGAAAAGTGGGACATCCTATGGGGTTATGCAAGACTTAGAATTGAAAACCCAACAACCTGTGTGTGAAGAGTCAGACACATGCAACGTTTACGAGATCTTGCACACCTCATCTTCAGTCATCTTCGGTCAGATGACCAGAAGCTCCAGTGGCGGGTCATCATATGACAAGACCCGCGTCAGGAAACACTTGTCCTGTTTCCCGACAAACCCTACCTAACCTACCTTGCTTCTTCACATTGTTCCAGACCATTGAGCTGAACTTTCTCCAGGATGAGGGACTGACCACCTCAAACTATGTCTCCTTTTCCCGCATACAATACATTCCCCCAGTGTTTGACTGAAGAGCCTTTTTCGCGTTGGCGAAACGTTGAAGAATAAAGATCCCTATCTGTTATACGTGTCTTACTCATGAACTTGTCGGTTTTTTATTCTAATTTAAAGAGCCTGTGGGGACCAGTCGAGTATTATGCTTCACTGTTCCACGCTCTGAATAACCCACATGGGGTTATTTTTATAAAATACTGTACAACAATACAATATGAAGGAACAAATGTTTGGTGATCCTCCTTACGAAAGAATTCTCACTGCTAGAAGATTATTCGGCTGTAGCCACTATTTTCTGCTACGCTTGCCAAACCTTCCACCTTTCTACTTCGTCCTGCCTGGGGGGGAGGGGGGGGCTGCGGGTTGATTGCTCGTTGTTCGGTTGCCGATAATTGGTTGCTAATCCAAAATAATCAATTATGACTTGCCCCCCTTTTCGAAGTAATATTTTTTTGTTATGACTTCTTGTGTCGATTGTCTTTTGTGCGTGAGTTCCGTATGGTCGTTGCCCATATAACCTTTTTTGTCACTCTTGTTTTTATTGCATAATTCCACGTCAAAAAAAATAACCATAACATGTTGATTGCAGGAATTATAGCATTTAGCACAAAAATGGCTGTGATTAAATTTTAAATGCCTCTGTGTGGGTGTTTACCTGGGTTTACCTGGAGAAATTTCCGGGGTCCCCCCCGGGCCCAGTCTGTGACCGGCCTCATGGGGATCAGGCTGATCAACCGGGTTTTACTGCATGCGATCTCACTTCGCTGCGGGGTGGGGCTGTGACCGGGGGGCTGCCCTGACCTGGGGCTGTGACACTGTGACCGGGGGGCTGTGACACCCCTCAGGGCTGCTGGGCTCCCAGGATAACAAGGGTTCTATGAATTTATTTTTTTTGTTCAGTTTTAACAAATTCCGCCCGACTGTTTAGAATTAGTTTTTCAAGAGTGTTAAAGTGAAAAAATTATTATTTTGGATAAATTTTTTTCTAATCGTAATACCCAACTTTTGGTTTTAAATTAATAAACCATTAAAACTATTAGTTTTGATCTTAATTTCGGTTTTGACTGTATTTTTTTTTCCCATAAATTCCCCCAAATTTAAGAATGAATGCTTTATGTTCAACCGGCTGTTACTATAGTGGCCCACATGTGACAGCCTGGGTTATCTCCAGTGTCCTTTAAAACTTCTCCCTTTTTCCGGCAATTTTCTGACATCTGCGGTAGCAGGTTGAGAGTCTTGGACAAAAGGGGGACAGAGTGATCGCTTTTGTGCCATTGGCGTTCCTGTTTTCACTGGGTTTTTTTTAACCCCTGTTATGTTAGAGTGTAGATTTAAGTATCTTATGTATATGTTATCAGGTATCCTCTATTTTTCGCTCCTTATAAGATGGTATTTTAAAGGGGTTCCCCTGTTTAAATGTTTTATTGTCAGTACTCACGGGCATCTCCGTACCTTTTCCAGCTCCCACAACTCCCCGCCTTGAATAGAACCTTAAAACCCCAAAATTCTATGCTTGGGTCTTTTCGCTTCTGTTGGGGGTTTTATAGTCACTGAGGCACTTGCAAGGGTCTTAAAAAGGAATTTTTTAAAATAAACCTATTTTTTTGTTTTTAAAATGCAAAATATTTTAACCTTGCGAAAAAATTTATTGTTTAATGTGTTTTAAAGATTTTCTTCGTGTTATTTTTCTTTCAGGTGATGGATAAGTCCAGTGTTTTTCCAAAACGCTCATTGTCATTTCTTGTCGCAGTTGTTTGTAAACGTCAAACTTTCTTCTAGTAGGTAATGTCTCACAGACTTATGTCCTGGTTTAAAAGGCTGCTCAAACTGCTGTCTAGGGGCATTTAAATTAAATGAAAAACACAGCAACTCTGGGAGCTTCACTCATATGTTAAACAATGTTAATTTTTATATAAGGAAGGACATTAAAACTCACCTATAAAAAAAATATCTTTTATTAAAATAACTTATATAAAACTTATAACCTACTACAAAAAAACCACCTCCCGTTCCACTAGCTCACTGCAGTTAGTGAGTAAAAGAACAATGAGGCTCCAGACCCCCCCCACCCCTTTACTATGCCCCGGGAGACTAATTACCAGAGGAAAAAAACCATACAGTACTCCATAAAAGGGCCCCTGCATACTAGGGGCCCTTTCAAATAAACCAAAAACATAAACATTTAAAAAAAATTAGAGTATACACTTAAAAAAACCTTCCCCAAAACCATACACCCTAAATCTTGCTTCCTCTCTGTACAACCTACGCCACTAAACACACCTCATCTGCTCCTGTCCTGGCCACTCTGACTGACAGGGGAAAAATACGCGTCCGGATTAGAAAAATACCGGAGCTATAAAGTATTTTTTTTTTATATAAATTTTACTGCAGCACAATTTTAACAGTGAACATTAGCAGGAAATGGATAGAAAATGCGTTGGGTTAATGGCAAGTTTCCAAAAGGTGATACAGAAGTCTTCCAGTGAGGTGCTGCAAAATAGATGTTAGCATGGACAGTTTTCAGTTACTGTTTTTCGACAGGTTTTAAAAAAAGCGAGTACAAGACAAACTCAAATCACTGAATACTAAAATGTAGAGACCGAGAGGATAATGTGATTCAGTTCAAGGAGTATAGGTATATCATTAACAGAACTGAGAAGTTAGCTGAATTTTAAAACAAGAGTTGTCAAGCCAGTGATGACCTCTTAGTCATTTTCTCTCTTTTTATGGTGAAATAGTGTTTGTTTTTAAGCGGGCCCCCTTCCATACAGGGAAACCCCTGTAAAATGTTCAGAAACCTTCACAGCTCGTATAAACTCAGTGAAACATCAAAATTACTGGGAGTACTTGAACCCCTTATTTCTCCTTAAGACGTGACGAAAAAGATAAAGGATAATATACACCTAGAAAATTCTTTAGGGACTGAGCCTAAATCTGAAAGAAATTACTTCATATGAACACAAGGGGCTTGGCAAAAGGTGAAAACCCTCCGATGAGGCAGGGGAGCCATGAGCACACTGAGAAGGAACAAAAGTGTAAAGGGACCAGACAACTCCCTTCATGCAAAAGGGGGAATTACCAACAGCCCCCTTTGGCTGTCTTCAGGGGGGAACTCGAAAAATTCCTAAATCAATTCCTGATCACCCAATGTGGTGCATACATCGGACTGCATGCTCGGACACCAACAGCGGGTCGGGGGACCAGACCGTGGGGGTGGTAACATCCACCAAAAGGTAACTGGTATGTGTTTCATTTAATTTACCTTTTTTCCTGTAAATACCATGACCGGTTTCAAGAGTCTTCCTATCCTAGCAGCCCGTCTGGGGCTACGCCTTCGTTGTTTTCCTTATCAACCAGGTGTTATTGTTGAGGGCCCTGTTGGCCCTTTATCCATCACACCTGGCTGAGTTTCCCCCGTCGCTTCCATGGTCACCGCCCCCCCCCATCCGCCAGGTTTCCTGGATGCGGGACGATTGATCCAGCTTTTGGGGTGCCCCGCCCCCCGGTCCAACGTATGCCCACAAAATGCTTGATCAGGAACTGTTTTGAGGAATTTTGGGGGAAACCCTTTTAAAGGCAGTTAAGCGTTTGTTGGTGGCCACCTGAGTCGGGAGGATATTCCGGGAATCAACCCCCGAGCCCCGGGTCCATGACCAGGCCCCCGGTTCGGGTCTTATCAGAAGGAAGGGTGGTGAAAGTCGCGATCCCAAACTTACGATTTTTCTCGGTTCACCCTTCCCCTGCTTTTTTTCCCAAAAGCTCTTGTTTCATGATGAAATTTTGTGTGATTTAATAACCCCTTCCGTATATTTTATGGAGTACATTTCGGTCTTAATTTAGGTGTTTGGGGGATACAAGTTGAACCCCTGAATTTTTTACAGCTCGCTTTTGCCTGCCAAAGGGAGGTGTTGTACGAAAAATACTCCAGTCTAGAGAGAACGAGTGGCTAGTAAAAGTTATCATTGGCTTGGTCATCCTTGTTTTTAAGGATCTGCGATAACATTGTTGTGCTCTTTGAATGTGAGATCTTCTGACATTATAATCCCGGTCTCCCTTTGACTTACCTTCTTTTAAAAGATTTGAGTTTGTTTGTATTGACCCTGTTTTTATTTTTAAATTTTTCTGTGATAAGTAAGAAATTTTTCCATGAACATCACATTGTTGTCGTGACCCCTGGGGGACTTTGGTTTTTTATCATATCTGGAAGAATCAAACACATGCGGGGAAAAAAAATGAAGCAGAGTTATGGTTCAGTGGAATAGACTGACGACTGAAGTTGTAAGTGGAGAAACAATGCAGTCAAATATCGACTAGATGCTATACGAGGCTGGGTCTGGTCGTGGAATGGTGGTTAAAGAACTTCCTCAGAATTTTCAGTTAACAACAAAACCCCCCACGCCATTATACTAGGGTCGTAGAAATAGATGTGTATAGTTCAACAGAAGTAGATGTAGTGATAGTTCAAGCAGTAAAAATGTAGTGATAGTTCAAGAGAGAAGTAGATGTAGTGATAGATGAAGCAGAGAAGTAGATGTAGTGATATATGAAGCAGTAAAATAGATGTAGTGATATATGAAACAGTGAAGTAGATGTAGTGATAGATAAAGTGAAGTAGATGTGACAGATGAAGCAGTAGAAGTAGATGTAGTGATAGATAACGGGAGAAGTAGATGGTGATAGATGAAGATTAAAATAGTTTTGTGATAGATGAAGGAAGGGGAGATGTGGATAGATGAAGCAGTAGAAGTAGATGTAGGGGATAGATGAAGCAGTAGAAGTAGATGTAGTGATGTTGGGGGGGGGATGAAAGCAGTAGAAGTAGATTAGTGATAGATGAAAAGTGGGGAGATGTGGGGTTAGATGAAGCAGTAAATTTGATGTGGGGATAGATGAAGCAGTAGAAGTAGAAGTGATGGGGGGGAAAAGGGAGATGAAAAGATAGATGGAGTAAAATAGAGGGGGATAGTTTTTCAGTAGAAGTAGTTTTGTGATAGATGAAGCAGTAAGTCACACTACCTCCACCTTTCCCGTTTTCCTTACACTTTTTTTTAACATGTCGAGGAATTTTTCCCCTTTTTTCCCCCGCCAGCAGTGGGGGACGGGGGGTGGTGGAGGGAGTGGGGAACCTTCTTCGGGTATACTTCGGGGACCGGGGATACTATTCCCCGTACCAGTGTATCCCTACTTTTCAGTACCAGTTAACATTTGGGCCCGTGTTATTTAGGGGGACCAGGGGAAAATTTCTTCGGGACCAGTGTATCTACTTGGGAAAGGGTAACTTCAGTCCCATCTATTCCCCGTACCGGGTAAAAATTTTCTATTTTAGTACCAGTGATACAAAATCAATACCGGGTATACTACTTCAGTACCGGTTAATTTTTTGTAAGGTTCTACTTCGTACCGGTGTATGCTACTTCGGTACCAGTGTATACTACTTCGTACCGGTGTATACTACTCGGTACCGGTGTATACTACTTCAGTACCGGTGTATACTACTTCAGTACCAGTTGTATACTACTTCAGTACCAGTGTATACCATCAGTACCAGTGTATACTACTTCAGTACCAGTGTATACTACTTCAGTACCAGTGTATACTACTGCTATCTCAGTACCAGTGTATACTACTTCGTACCAGTGTATACTCTTCAGTACCAGTGTATACTACTTCAGTACCAGTGTATACTACTTCAGTACCAGTGTATACTACTTCAGTACCAGTGTATACTACTTCAGTACCAGTGTATACTACTTCAGTACCAGTGTATACTACTTCAGTACCAGTGTATACTACTTCAGTACCAGTGTATCTAGCTTCAGTACCAGTGTATACTACTTCAGTACCAGTGTATACTACTTACAGTATATACTCAGTGTGTATACTACTTCAGTACCAGTGTATACTACTTCAGTACCAGTGTATACTACTTCAGTACCAGTGTATACTACTTCAGTACCAGTGTATACTACTTCAGTACCACTGTATACTACTTCAGTACCGGTGTATACTGATTCAATACCGGTGTATACTGATTCAGTACCGGTGTATACTGATTCAGTACCGGTGTATACTGATTCAGTACCGGTGTATACTGATTCAGTACCGGTGTATACTGATTCAGTACCGGTGTATACTGATTCAGTACCAGTGTATACTAATTCAGCACCTTTGTATACTAATTCAGCACCGGTGTATACTACTTCAGTACCGTTGTATACTACTTCAGTACCGGTGTATTCTGCTTCAGTACCGGTGTATGCTGCTTAAGTACCGGTGTATACTGCTTCAGTACTGGTGTATGCTGCTTCAGTACCGGTGTATACTGCTTCAGTACCGGTGTATACTACTTCAGTACCGGTGAATACTACTTCAGTACCGGTGAATACTTCTTCAATACCAGTGTATACTACTTCAATACCAGTATATACTTCAGTACCAGTGTATACTTCAGTACCAGTGTATACTACGTCAGTACCGGTGAATACTACTTCAGTACCGGTGAATACGTCTTCAGTACCAGTGTATACTACTTCAATACCAGTGTATACTTCAGTACCAGTGTATACTACTTCAGTACCAGTGTATACTACTTTAGTACCAGTGTATACTACTTCAGTACCAGTGTATACTACTTCAGTACCAGTTGTATACTTCAGTACCAGTGATACTACTTCAGTACCAGTGTACTACTAGACCAGTGTATACTACTTCAGTACCAGTGTATACTACTTCAGTACCACTGTATACTACTTCAGTACCACTGTATACTGATTCAGTACCGGTGTATACTGATTCAGTACTGGTGTATACTGATTCAGTACCGGTGTATACTGATTCAGTACCGGTGTATACTGATTCAGTACCGGTGTATACTGATTCAGTACCGGTGTATACTGATTCAGTACCGGTGTATACTGATTCAGTACCGGTGTATACTGATTCAGTACCGGTGTATACTGATTCAGTACCGGTGTATACTAATTCAGCACCTTTGTATACTAATTCAGCACCGGTGTATACTATTCAGTACCTGTGTATTCTGCTTCAGTACCGGTGTATGCTGTTTAAGTACCGGTGTATACTGCTTCAGTACTGGTGTATGCTGCTTCAGTACCAGTGTATACTACTTCAGTACCAGTGTATACTACTTCAGTACCAGTGTATACTACTCAGTACCAGTGTATACTATTTAGTACCAGTGTATTACTTCAGTACCAGTGTATACTACTTCAGTACCAGTGTATACTACTTCAGTAATAGTGTATATTTCCTGTTACTACTATCATTCATACTACTTTACATTTCTTGCAAAAGTGTATACTATCAGGTACCAGTGAACTTATACATGAAACATTAGTACTGGTGTATACCTACTTCAGTACCAGTGTATTACTTCAGTCCCTGGTGTTTTAAAAGTTACTACTTCAATACCGGTGTATACTATCAGTACCGGTGTATACTACTTCAGTACCAGTGATACTACTTCGGTACTGGTGTATACTACTTCAGCACTGGTGTATACTACTCAGTACCGGTGTATACTACTCAGTACCATTTATACTACTTCAGTACCAGTGTATACTACTTCAGTACCAGTGTATACTACTTCAGTACCAGTGTATACTACTTCAGTACCAGTGTGTACTACTTCAGTACCAGTGTATACTACTACAGTACCAGTGTATACTACTTCAGTACCAGTGTATACTAATTCATTACCAGTGTATACTACTTCAGTACCAGTGTATACTACTTCAGTACCAGTGTATACTACTTCAGTACCAGTGTATACTACTTCAGTACCAGTGTATACTACTTCAGTACCAGTGTATACTACTTCAGTACCAGTGTATACTACTTCAGTACCAGTGTATACTACTTCAGTACCAGTGTATACTACTTCAGTACCAGTGTATACTACTTCAGTACCAGTGTATACCACTTCAGTACCAGTGTATACTACTTCAGTACCAGTGTATACTACTTCAGTACCAGTGTATACTACTTCAGTACCAGTGTATACTACTTCAGTACTGGTGTATACTACAATACCGGTGTATACTACATCAGTACCAGTGTATACTTCAGTACCAGTGTATACTACTTCAGTACTGGTGTATACTACTTCAGTACCAGTGTATACTTCAGTACCAGTGTATACTACTTCAATACCGGTGTATACTACTTCAGTACCAGTGTATACTTCAGTACCAGTGTATACTACTTCAGTACTGGTGTATACTACTTCAGTACCGGTGTATACTACTTCAGTACCGGTGTATACTACTTCAGTACCAGTGTATACTACTTCAGTACCAGTGTATACTACTTCAGTACTGGTGTATACTACTTCAATACCGGTGTATACTACTTCAGTACCAGTGTATACTTCAGTACCAGTGTATACTACTTCAGTACTGGTGTATACTACTTCAGTACTTGTGTATACTACTTCAGTACCGGTGTATACTACTTCAGTACCAGTGTATACTACTCCAGTACCGGTGTATTCTACTTCAGTATCGGTATATACTACAGAGTGTTGATGCCAATTTACCCATTATTAAATAATTTTCCCATAAAACTTAGACTTCCTCTGAACGATGTAAACTTAAAGACTGACGATTATTGTTAGAATTACGTAAACTAAAAGTTACGTCAGTGTTGGTAAAAATTTCTCAATATTCTATCATAATTTTAAAACGTGTAATAATTTTTGGGTTATCATTTTTTCCACATCACTTAGAAATGAGGCTATTAATATTAAACTGACATTAAACCAGTCCAACATAAACAAAAATTTACACCAATTCAACATAAAAATTATTTTACACCAATTGATCACAAAAATTTACTCCACTTCAACAACAATTTGTTTTAACTAATTCAACATAAAGAAACTTTTCGCAGTTCCCTTCACTTGCTTAAGAGGTCTTATATTTTTCATCTAAATTTAAAATATTTATTATACATATACATATGCACACTTATACATACGCAAAAACATTCATAAGCAGAGATATACATACATGCTTTCATATTGAGACAGAAATATACAGGTTTATATATGCATAAGCATATATACGCATACATATTATATATATCGTGCCGAATAGGTAAAACTTGGGATTTTGGCTTAAACAGCAACGCTTATTCTTGCCGAATAAGGCAAGCGAAAGTTTTGTATGCAATAATTTCTAAAATTCATTCTGAACCTAACGAAAAAAATATATTTTATTGTGTTTGTTTATTATTAAAATATTGTAAACTTATCTAAAATATCTAAAATATATTCCACAAATCTGAGTCTACGTAACGAGAGCATCAGAAAACAGCATTATCGTAGAAGGAAGATGATGCTACGGTGTCAACCAGCCAGAGATGATGATGCAGCCACTATAGCAAGAGATCAGATGTGCTCCCAGCTTGGCACATGTCCCAGAATGCACCAAAACTGCCAAACTAGGAAACAAGTGAGTAGCAGCTGGGAAACAGCCAATCAAGGCACTCGAAACTGCCATTGCAGAAAGTGTAATTTTTAATTATTAATGAAAATAACATTAGCGATACAATATTAATAAATATACACTACATATAATTATAATTATGTCTATTTTTTGGACGAAACAACTTAGCTATATAATACTGCATATCCAATTTCCAGGTTTGCTAGATCATCAACTCTAGTAGATAATTGATCCTCAGTGGTACTCCTCCTCCAACTTATTTTCTAACTATTTGGTAGTCCTCTAGCATGTTACACTTATTATTTTTAAGAATTTCATCCTCGTATTTTTCATTAATTGTTCATCAGTTGGCGATTTCTTCACCTTACACCTGCTGTCAGTGTTCACCTAGCAGAGTCCTAACTTCAACCTTCTTTTTCAATATAGATGCTAGTGGTTATGCAGTGGGTGCTGTACTGCTCCAACAGACAACCTCCACTGATATACTGCATCCTATATGCTACTATTCCTCCTATATGCTACTATTCCTCTAAACTCAAACGACATCAGAAAACTATGCCACAATTGAAAAAGAGGCTCTAGCTCTTGTGGTGTCGTTGGAGCATTTTGACGTATATTTGGGCACTTCTCATAAAATCAATGTATTTTCAACCCACAATCCACTCACTTATATTAACACCATGAAGAGTAAAAATTTAGGATACTATGATTTTCTTTATCTCTTACTGTTCTCGGGTAAGCTGCTTACTAGTTCACATCTGGAGGCACAGGAATGAATTCTCTGAATAGTGATGAGGAATTGCCGGGGCACTTTTCTGTTGATCCCCCTTTTCTTCTGCTTAAACTCTTCTTTTTTCCCCTCCCCTTGACCAGATATGGGTTCTGTACTGGTGCTGCGTACCCCAAAAAAGGACCCCCGTCAGCGGTAAGTCATCAAGGGCCCCCTTAATGTCGAAACACTATTTTAGAATTGACAACACCCATATGCTGCAGCAGTTTTTGGGGGTTGATGTGCCCTTAAGGGGTTTCCCGGGTATGATGCTCCCCCAAAAAGAGCCTTTCCCAAAAGGGGTTTTTGGCCTTCCTGTTTTGGCCCCCTTTAAAAATTTTTTTTTCCCCCTTTCCCCCAAGCTTCATGTTTTTGCACTTGATGGGAAAAACCCCAAATTTGTTGGACTAGGCTTGCAGCCGGTTCAGATCCTCGGGTAAACCCGATCATTGTTTGCATTCTCACATCCCCGGGGAAACCTTTGGACCGTTTGAATCTCCCTTTTGTCATGTCATTCACATAACAAGACACAACAACGGACCTTGGACTGCCTTTTTTAATCTACTGAATTTTTCCCCCTTTTATTCCCCCCCTTCCTTTGTGATAGTGTCAAAAGTTTTACTTCCCCAAGAAGATGAGTTTATCCTTCCCTCCCCCCCCTGTCTTATTTCTGTTACCCTTTCGTATAAATTAATAGGTGGGGTTATACAGAATTTCAAATCCCTGAAGCCGTGGGGTTGTTATGTATGATCACATTCCATTCTATTCCCCCTCCCCCCTTTTTCCGATAATTTTCTGTATGCCTTTTACATCTTTTGGCCGCGGGGGTTGGTTTCAAAAGGGGAATGTTTGGTCCCCAAGGGGGAATTTTTGGGTGTCCCAGGGGGGAATGTTTGGTGTCCCCGGGGGGCGGAATGTTTGGTGTCCCCGGGGGGCGGAATGTTTGGTGTCCCCGGGGGGCGGAATGTTTGGTGCCCCCAAGGGGAAAATTTTGGGGCCCCCCGGGGGGGAAAATTTTGGTGTCACCAGGGGCCGGCCTTTGGTCCCCGGGGGTTTTTTTGGTGTCACCGGGGGGAAATTTTTTGGGTGCCCCCGGGGGGGAAAAATTTGCCCTCATGAAACCCAAAGGGGGGGGGAGGGGGGGATTAAACCCGGTTACGTCACTACTCATGACTAATTACTAATTTTTGGGGCAATGAGAACATTTAAAGACCATAAACCGAACAGGAGAATACTTCTGAACTATATTAGTAAAAAAATAAATAATCGTAGAAAAAATTGAGGAAACAAACAAAAATTCCACTTTGAGTACAGACAACATTATCAGAGAAACACTATTCCCAAAATTTCCCCCTTAAGTACAGGCATCTCAGTAATCTGATCTAATTTTTCCTTGTCTTCAATCATCAAAATCAATGATTTTCCTTATAGGCCCTTTTTTGCCCTCTGTAATCTTTAAAGGTTTCAAAAAACAAAGGTTTTTTTTTTTATTTTGGGGTGCAGCTATGTTTTGTGCATTAGTGTCACCTTCTAGAGGCTCTATGGTGCCCCCCCCATCACCCCCCTTTTTTTGTACCTATTCTGTCCTGAATGTCAATCTGATTGGGATAATTTTTTTCCTTTCAATACCTTTTTTAGTCAGTTTCGAAAAATTGTCAACTGGGACATGTCCCTCCTCTTATAGCAATGATATTCCCAATCTTGGTTCCCCCCCTGTTTGCTTTTTTCCTTTTTGGCCCCCCCCTTTTGCCTCCTGGATACTGTGAATAAATAGGTCTTCTCCTCTTTTTTCCTTTCTATTCCCTCCATTTCTTGGGCCCAAAAATCTCCTTTTTTGGGGCACCCCTACAAATTTTTTCAGGAAAAAAACGGGGGGGGGACTGAGAACCAAAACAAGGGAAATAATGACAATGGTGACACTCTTTTTCCCCCTGCTCCCCCCCTTAGGGGAAATTGCTCAGGGGGGGGCGGCCCCGTTCAAAAGCCCCGGGGAAATTGAGTTGGGGAAAAATACAAAAAATCGTTTCGGCCACATTGAGCCATTGAAACATCTAAATTATTTTGGGGAAGCCTTCAAGTCTTGAACATGTACTCATTGTAGCGGGGGAGAGAGATAATATATACCTGGAAAGTACCGGGGGTTTTTTGGCCCCCAAACCACCCCAAAAAATACTGGAGTGAGAAAAAGGGAGGAAAAATAAACCCAAAAGGGGGTGCGGTGGGGGCAATTGGGGGCACTGTTTTCCGGGGGGCCCAGACTTTCAACATCTTACCAGAAGATATGAAACACGGGGGGGAACAAATTGGTTGGGGAACTTTCAAGGAAACTGGACAACTATTTTTTACGGTGGACAACCAGGCTGTGATGGATATGTGGGTCAGTGGGCCCTCCAGCAAAAAACAGCCGGTTTTTCCCGGGGCCAGATATCCCGGCCCCCAAAGAGAGATAAACTCTCGGAAAAAACTTCAAAGGATATCAAAAGGTAAAAAGGAATATCCCTTTTTCCCCAACCCCCTTTAACCCCTTCTGCAAGGGACTTCTTTCCCACCTTCAGTCCCCTTTTTTGTCTCCCCATATTTTAGCCCCCTTTTATAGGCAGGCTCCCTGGCCACGTGACCCCCCTTTGAACCCCCATAGGCCTTTCAAGGGCTCTCTCACTCTCTCTAGACCCGGGGATAGGCAGTTAAAGGGGCCCGGGTCCCAAAAATTTTAAATATTGCCACTTCACCATGGGTTTAAGCACAAAAAAATTTACCAATGATGGCAGCGGTGGGATTCATAATTTTGTAATTACGTCGATGGGGAATGATTAAAAAATTACAAGACTGTGTGGCAAATTAAAACTCTCAGCATGGGGGGAAATTTGGGGGGAGTTCAACTGGGGGCAGGTCACTAAAAGGGACCCCAACCCCTAAATTGTCCCCCCCCTTAAAAAGGTTCAGGGGACGCCCCCTGGGGTTAATCTCGGGGGTTTTGTTCTTTTCGGGGGCGGGGCCCAAAAAAAGTGGTGTACCCCTTATGGGGGAAAGGGGGGCATTAAGGGGCCCTATAAGTTCAAGGAAAAGCTAGAGAAAGAGGTTGGGACAGGTCCGGGGGGTGGAAGCCTTGGACACCGTGTGTGTAGGGGGAAAACCGCGAACCCCTGGTCGGTGAATTGGGGTGAGTACAAGTCCGTGTTACTGATAACATCTACCCTTTTTCCCTTTTAAGTCTCATAGGTCAATTAATATTATGTAACTTGCAAGGATTTTTTTTTTATCCTCGCCTTTTTTTATTTAAGTAAAAAATAGCCATAGCTCCCCCTTTTTTACCCCCCTTTTGCTATTCCCCATTCTGTTAACACTGGGATAATACAGGAGACGTGCTCACTTGCTGGGATACCTGAGGCAATTGGGTAAAAAAGGGTCACAAAGTAAAAAAGGCCCCCCAACCAACCAACCCCCATCTTAACAGTCATCCTCATCTTCCCCGGGTTTTTATTGCTTAATGG
>WNWK01044099.1:0-15233 GCA_009830355.1 Cherax destructor | reverse complement strand
CCCTTTATCAACGAAGAGAATTTTAACGACGTTCGCTCTGCCCCCTTTTTTACCTTCCCCTTCTTGCAGATGGACCCCCCTTTTAATCCAAACTCCAGACTTTTTGACAGAAACTGACTTACTACACAAACTCTGAAGATTATACCAGCCCCCCCTCAGCCCCTTCACCCGATCTTTGTACCCTCCCCCCCCTGCACTATCCACCGTCATCTTGCACTCCATACCCACAACGTCCTTTCCCCCTTTTACAACCCACTCCCCTGCATCCACAAAACCCTGCAGCGCTGTATAACCCTGTGGTTTTGCGTTCTATTTGATTATAAAATAATAAAGGAGAAGTGGAGCAGCCCCCATTCAAATTCTTTTTTTTTTCCCAAAACTTTTATTTTTGGTGTATGTTTAGAAGCAATACATGTATGTAGAAGAATATGAGAAAGTTTTAATAAGATTGGCCAACAAACAACTGAGAAAAAAATATTTACTGATTTTGACAAATGGCAGCACGATATGACAAATTGGCACTATGAGTGGCTCTTCCGACAATCCCCACTGTTAGAATACGTCTAACACGATGTTCTTATGGAGTCAATATCTATTACCCTCGGCTAGCATATTTACGGCTGAATTGTATGCCATTCTTGTGGCACTTATCCGTATTGCATCTATGCCTGAGTCACCATTTGTGGTCGTTTCAGACTCCCTTAGTGCTTTACAGGCTATCCGTAAATTGATATACCTCCCCCCCTAGTTCTTCGTATCCACCTTTGGTTACGCCGTATCTTTAGCAAGCATAAAGATATTGTTTTTGTTGGGTCCCAGGTCATGTGGACGTACAGGGCAATGAACAGGCAGACACTGCTGCGCGGTCAGCAGTACATGACCTTCCAGTTTCATATAGAGGTGTTCCTTTCACGGACTATTTTGCGGTCATTGCTACCCACCTTCGCACCCGTTGGCAACAACGCTGGTCTGACCTGCTGAATAACAAACTTCATTCTATTAAACCGGTTATAGGTTTCTGGCCTTCTTCTTGTCACCAATGTCGAGGTTGGGAGACTACTCTCCCGTCTTCGCATCGGCCACACTCGTCTTACTCACGGGTATCTCATGGAGAGGCTCCCTGCCCCTCTCTGTGAGCATTGTCAGGTTCCAGTGTCTGTTCGACATATCCTGTTGGACTGTCCACTCTATCAACGAGCACGCAGAATTTACCTTCAACGACGTCTTCGCTCTCGGCCTTTCTTTACCTTCCCTTCTTGCAGATGGACCCTCCTTTAATCCTGACTCTCTTGTTGACTTTTTGACAGAAACTGACTTACTACACAAACTCTGAAGATTATACCTCTAGCACCTCCCTCAGTCCCTTCTACCTCGATCTCTTGCTACCCTCCTCCCCTGCACTACCCACCGTCATCTAGCATTCCATACCCTACTAATCGTCCATCTCCCTCTTACACCTCACTCTCCCTGCATCCTACAATAACCTGCAGCGCTGTATAACCCCTGTGGTTTAGCGCTTCTATTTGATTATAATAATAATTATGGAGTCAATTATTCTAATGTACCTTATATTCGCGCTGAAAAAAAATTATATTTGGTACGCTTTTTGGCATTCACCAAAATATCTGCCTTTTACCCCCCCCCCCCCCACAAAATAAAAAATATTTGAGTTATTAAAAAAAATAACCTTTAATAAAGTCAAACACAGTTTTATATTGTCTGTGAAAATCATTTCGATCCACTCATTAATAATGGCGCAATGACAAGCAATAGGCGAAAATCTTGCTTTCGAGATATTCGGGTGAACGCGTGGACTAGCTAATTGCATCACTAGTAACTGAATTCACAAACACTATGAGCAACTGCTTGCTGCTCCCGACAATAACAAAACCTACGAGAATCTCTGAGACCTGTGCCTCTCTATTAGACCATATCTGGACTAACACCATATCCCCATTAAAATCAGGCATAATCACAGACAATACCACTGACTACTACCCGACCTTTCTCATAACAAATCTCGGAAAATTACCACTAGAGACTACTAAAGTTACCTTCAGACTACATAATGAGACAGCTATAAATAGCTTTATAACAGCTATGACAAACACTGACTGGCAAACAGAAATAGACAACTTCCCAGATACTGACTTATGTATTAATAATTTTCTTAAAAAGACCCAATACAGTGGTACCTCGACTTACGATGGTCCCCAAACTCACCCTTGTATGTAAGTTTATTTTTTTAAATGCTTTTGTAAGTGTAATTTTGGGGGTCTAAAAGGACTAGTCTATTTTACAACATTTCTTAAGGAGATAAATTCGTTTGGTAATGACACTTGAACAGCATTCTGGAATGAAAAAATATCGTAAGTCGAGGTACCACTGTACCTCTATAATAAGCACTGCCCTAAAAAAACTAAACAAATCACAACTAAAAGATTAAATAGTCCCTGGCTAACCCCCAGCATACTCAAGTCCATTAATATAAAGCACCTATATGAAAAACAGTACAGAATGGGACAAATATCAAGAGAACAAACAAAACGCTACTCATCAAACCTAACGAGTCTGATAAGGTCAAAAAAAACTGTACTATGAGAACAGATTACATAACTTAAAAGGTGATATAAAAAGACCTGGAAAACCCTATCTGAAATTCTAGGAACAAAAAGATATCCACAAACAGAACAATCAAACTAACAAAACCAGATGAACCCTACTCCCACCTATTGAAACAGCAAACAAACTCAATGATTTCTTCTCCACCATAGGTAAAAAGCTGGCAAGCAAAATCCCAAGTTCTAATACTCCACCTAACGACTATCTCACTGGCACCTATCCGAACACACTATTCCTAGCCCCAACCAACCCAATAGAAGTTTCACTTATAATCAACACATTAAAAAACAAAGCAGGTGACCTAAATAACTTACCACCTTATATATACAAAAAGCCTCTCAAGTTCTCTCACCAATTATTGCAACACTTTTAACAAATCCATTGAATCCTCTACCTTCCCATCAATACTCAAAATAGCGAGGGTCACCCCAATACATAAGGGAGGAGATCAAGCAGACCTGAATAACTACAGGCCGATATCTAACTTACCCTTCTCTCCAAAATCTTTGAAAAAATTAATTCATAGACAAATATATTCCTACCTCACCTCCAACAACGTACTCAACCACTGTCAATTTGGATTCAGGCCTAATAAAAATACAAATGATGCCATTATACACATGTTAGAAATAATTTACACCGCCCTTGAGAAAAAAGAAATCCCAGTGGGAATCTTCATTGATTTACGTAAAGCTTTTGATACAGTTGAGCTGTATAACCCCTGTGGTTTAGTGCTTCTATTTGATTATAATAATAATAATTGATACAGTTGACCATGATCTGTTACACTTAAAATTATCGCACTATGGTATAAGAGGACACTCCCTAAACTACCTAAAATCATACCTTAGCAACAGAAACCAATATGTGTACACAAATGGAGCTAGCTCCACCGCGCAAACTATTACCGTAGGTGTCCCACAGGGAAGTGTTCTTGGCCCACTACTCTTTCTCATTTACATTAACGACCTACCAAATGCATCTCAACTACTCAAACCCATACTTTTTGCAGATGATACTACATACGTTATCTCTCACCCAAGCCCAGACACACTAGCCAACACTGCAAATACTGAATTGCAGAAAATATCTACCTGGATGATGACCAACAAACTTACTCTCAATATTGATAAAACCTGTTTTATCCAGTTTGGGAACAGAGCTACAAACGCACCACTTAACATAATGATAAACGGGTCCCTATTGCAAAACTCACAGAGGGAAAATTCTTAGGAATACATCTAGACAGTGGCCTCAAATTTCAGCACATATACAACAAATCTCCAAGAAAGTCTCAAAGACCGTGGGAATACTATCCAAGATACGGTACTATGTTCCACAACCAGCTCTCCTACCCTATATCACTCACTCATTTACCCTACTCACCTATGGAATCTCGCATGGGGCTCTACATCAATAACTCATCTCAGACCACTAATAACACAACAAAAGGCAGCAGTTAGAATGATAACAAATTCTCACTCCAGGCAACATACTCCACCAATATTCAAAAACCTAAACTTACTCACCATACAAGACATCCATACTTTTACTGTGCCTATTACATACATAGAACACACTATGCAGATATTAACCCACCACTCAAACTTCTCCTTACTAATTTTAACAGGACACATGACCATAACACTAGACACAGATCACTCCCCCATGTTCCCGTGTCCACCTAACACTATGTAAAAACTCAATGCACATAAAAGGCACTAAATTTGGAATTCATTACCTGTCATTGCCAAAGAAACCCTACCTGTACCCCAATTCAAAACGATGCTAAAAACCACCTTCTCACTCAAAGCTAATTGCTCCATATCAACCATTCCCAGCAAAGTAGAATAATCACTTAACGTAAAACCTGACTATTCAAGTCAATGTAATGTATGAATGAACGAATGAATGAATGTAAACCTGTTATGAATAATACTTACTTAGCAATTATTCCCACAACACTTACATTATAATGACCACGTAAACTAACTGCAATGCAATTATTTGTTTTAAATTGTTATCTCACTCAATTAGTTGCATTGCTGCAATAAATTGCTAAATTAATTGATATGTTCAACTTATATTCAAACTTTATGACTTAGATATGCAACTTTACTTATTTTATAAATTATCAACCATAACTTTTTATTATTTTATTATTATTATTGCTTTAATTTGTTTAATCTGATTTAATTAATTTTATAATGAAGACAAAAGTACAAAACTATGTTCAAATTTCATAGCTTAAATACTCACCTTTACTCATTGTATACTATCTACAAAAATTCTTACAATTTAGTTTTAAGTTAATTTTAAGTCTGCCCAAAATGCCCTGCATACTAGGGGCTTTTGGCATGTACACCTCATGTAATCTCAATAACCAAATGTAATTCTTTGTATCATGTCCAAATAAAAATAATATTATTATTATAAAAAATTCACGAAAATCACACTATTTTGGGCTTTTATATGCAATATAAGTAATTTCTTATTGTTTCTCGTGTATGAAACACCGTTTTCTCTAGTTCTACCAGAGGTAACAGAGAAAACCCTTCTCTTATAGTTGATAACATTTCTTCAAGGCTACCACCATCCTCCAGTATAAAATATACAAATATTATTAACGTATTTTGGCCTGCTTTCTTATTCATTTATCTATGCATAATATCATTATTGAATAAATGATATAAGCAGAAAAAGGATAGTATTAGCAATAATAGCGTCAGTATAAGACATCTTGTGAGCGGCGGTCAGACTGTCGACATCGATAAAATTGATAAATGGTTGTTGCATCATCATAAAAGCTCCTCCCACCTCTGCTATAAGGCCCCTCCTTCACTGTAATGATGTTAAGTGGTAAATTTACTGTATTAGGGGCTGTATAACCCTTGTGGTTTAGCACTTCTTTGATTATAATAATAATACTGTATTAGGAAGAAAAATAGACAAAATTAAAAAAAATATATATATATATAAAAAATTCACCTCACGATTATGCATATATTTACCTGGCGGGTCGCCACCAGACATGTTTCAAGTAGCTATAATTTGCTTTAGAAACATCAGATATGATGGGGTTTTCACCAAAATGTTGCCAAATACTTACACTATTTTTCCGTAAACAAACCCAATATCATATTTTTTCGCATAATTCTCATGTCCGCAAGAAACTGCCCCACTTACCCCTTCAAGATTTGTACATATCCTTTGCTTCCTTTCATTTACATATTCTGGATTTAAATGAGAGGAAACTGAATTTCATGTCATTACGAGTTGTTAAACTCAGAAAAAGTCACTGGTTATGAGTGCACATGTTTTGCTCCTGAGGGACCACCTGCCTGCTTCCTTCCGTTTACAAAATCAGGATTGAACTGAGAGAAAACTGATATCTGTATATACACCATGCATCAATTTGAGTGTGATAAACAGGTGTATAGCTTAACTGCGATTGCTTTGTTTTCACATGGGAATCCCCTCCATCTCTCAAGTCTAGCGACTATTTCTGGCAAACAAGGAAACCCTTGTTAATAATTTGGAAATAATAGAGGAACTTGCACAAGCGACCACAATTCAGTTCATTACCTTTAGCATTGAATGGAAGTATGATAGTAGGGATAACTTATAACAGTCCCAGATTTTTGCTTAGATTACAATGGGCTTAGATTATACTACATATTATAATCAAATCCAAATAGAAGCGCCTAAACCAATGGGATTAGAGAACACCCCCTACTCCCTTGGGAAGTTCCTGCTGTCCATGTCTGTTCTATTCTCTACCTTGTGCGAAAGCTTGACTACCTACGGCGTTCTCGCTCTTTTTCTAGACCACTCGCTCATCTGACGCCGGATTCGCAGCATTGTTCCGACAGCGCGTGCAAGGGCATCTATTACCTCGGCTAGCATATTTACGGCTGAATTGTATGCCATTCTTGTGGCACTTATCCGTATTGCATCTATGCTGTGTCACCATTTGTGTCGTTTGACTCCTTAGTGCTTTACAGGCTATCCGTAAAATTGATACACCCTCACCCCCTAGTTCTTCGATCCACTTTGGTTACGCTCGTATCTTTAGCAAGCACAAAGATATTGTTTTGCTGGGTCCCTGGTCATGTTGACGTACAGGGCAATGAACAGGCAGACACTGCTGCGCGGTCAGCAGTACATGACCTTCCAGTTTCATAAAAGAGGTGTTCCTTTCACGGACTATTTTGCGGTCATTGCTACCCACCTTCGCACCCTTGGCAACAACGCTGGTCTGACCTGCAAATAAACTTCATTCTATTAAACTGATTATGGGTTTCGGGCCTTCTTGTCACCAATGTGGGGGTTGGGAGACTACACTCCGTCTTCGCATCGGCCACACTTGTTTTACTCACGGGTATCTCATGGAGAAGCTCCCTCCCCCTCTATGTGAGCATTGTGGTCCCAGTGTCTGTTCAACATATTCTGTTGGACTGCCCCCATCAACGAGCACACAGAATTTACCTAACGGCGTTTCGCTCTGCGGCCCTTTCTTTATCTTCCCTTCTTAGATGGACCCTCCTTTTCCTGACTTTTGGATTTTTGACAGAAACTGACTTACTACACAAACTCTGAAGATTATACCCTGCCCCCCCCCAGTCCCTTCTCCCCGATCTCTTGCTACCCTCTATCCCTGCACTATCCACTGTCCTGTTACACTCCATACCCTACTAATCATCCATCTCCCTCTTACAACCCATTCTCCCCATCCTGCAAAACCTGCAGCGCTGTGACCCCTGTGGTTTAGCGCTTCTAGTTGATTATAAAAAATATGCAGAGGAGAATATTCCATCCTTGAACGATCGCCGTGATGCTCATTGCCTCCGCTATTTTTTACTCCGTGACCTTCACAATCATTCCATATTTTGATAGTTACGAACGTTAGTAGAGGTTCATTGTTCATCACCCATTTACTCCTCTTTGTTTCTCTTCTTTTGACCTTATATGTCCATGTAGTATCTAACTTTTTCCCTTTCCCCTTGGGAGGTTCTGAAGTTCGCGAATTCTTCCCTCTGCCATGCGCAAAAGCCCAAATGCCTACAGTTGCTTCTCACTCTCTTTTCTTAATCACTTTCGGTCTCATTCTCATGTTGTTGCAGTGTATACTTATGGTGTCGGGTTTTCAGCAGTTTCCTGATACATAGTGCGAGGCATTTAGTATTAGATTGGCAGTATTTTTCAGCTGAATAGTGTGCAATTTTTAGCAATTATCCGTATTGCACTTTGACTGTCGCCATTTATGGTAGTCTCAACTTCCCCTTTGTGCTCTGCAAGCTATAAAAATTTGATTCACCTCATCCTCTGGTTCTTCATACAACTTTGGTTATACCCATCTCTAGCAAAAACAAAGATATTGTTTTCTGTTGGGTTCCTGGTTATGTTGACATACAGGGCAGTAAACAAGCAGACACCGCTTGCGGCAGCGTATATGACTTCCTGGTTTCAGAGGGTGTTCCATTCACAGACTATTTTGCTGTAATTTCTCACCACCTTCGTAGCGTTAGCAAAACGGGTCTGATAATATACATAAATTACATTCATTAAACCAAGTTTAGGTATTGCCATCATCTTGTCATCGATGCAGGTTGGGAGACACGTCTCCCGTCCTGCACGGACACTGCTTACTCACGGGTATCTCATGAGAGGCGCCCTGTCCCACTCTGTGAGACTTGTCAGGTTCCCCGTTTCGCGCATAATCTGTTGGACTGTTCAGTCTATCAACAGGCACACACAATTTACCTCTAACGCCCTTACTTTATCTTCCCTCCTTGCACGGACCCACCTTTTTACTCAAGACTCTCAGACTTTTTGCAGCAACTGATTTACTACACAAACTTTGATGATCCTTCCTCTATCACTCCTCACAGCCCTTTCTAACTCTCCCTCTGTTGTCCACTCCACCTTCCTACTTTCTAATTCTGCACTATCCTGCCCCCGTTTGCACTGTATGACCCTTGTAGGTTTAGCGCTTTTATTCTAATAAACCATACACACGGTCTCGGATTTGTTTTTCCCATCATGCACCGCACAGACCCATTATTTATGCCAAAATCTACCGCTCACAGCTTAGCTGAGCTATGACATAGAACTACAACAGGACCCTGGCCTCAACGACTGATCTACATGATGGATAGCAAAAGATTTAATTCTTCAAATTTACCTATCCATATAATCTGCACCTTTTTCTATTTATATTTATAGCCAGCTGTGAAGGTGTATTTAAATCAAAAATTTCATTTACACACTTTTATTCATATTAGAGTGCAACTATCAAGTAAAAATTCTTGTTTATTTTCAATATCAACCTTCCTGAATTGAATGGGGAAAACTTTCAGTTGGCTGTAGTCTTCTGATAAACTATGTTGCTTTTTTTTGGTTTTATAATGGTAGAAAACTCCAGCTATTCAAGTCTCATATGCAGTGTAGGAGATGGGAAAATGGCATCATAATATTAAAAAAAAGTTATTGGCATCAACAATATTCAGTTATGAAAATTTCAATATAAACAAAATAAATTATACATTAAAAATATATAGCCAAAATTTAAATATATAACTTAAAACTAGCTGAAAATTTTGCCCAACTAGGAATTTTTGAGGAATGAAATGTTAAATTATTGTAATGAATAAAAAATAAATCTAAATACCAACAGGTTTTTTTTTCATGGTTCTTCATACCTTTTTTTTGGACATTCAAAGTGGCATAAAAACCATATGCAAAATGTTTGTCCTAACCCCCTAACACATCCCCAACTAATTACAGAATATGCAATGAGGCACAATGGTGCAAAAAGGGAAACTCCATTCTCATGTATCTTCCAAATGTCTCTCAATTGGTTATGGCACTTCTGGGAAAGGGGAGGCCCCAAACCAAAGGCTTTCCCCATTTCCCCCGGCCACAGCCGGGCTGAGATGATCATGGTAATGATTGCAAAAACCGGGGCAAAGATCTGTATATTTTTTTGATAAAAAGTTATATAGATATGAAAAAAACAAGGTACTTTAAAAAGTTTCAATACATTTCCCCCTTTGGGTTTTTCGATTTTAATCCGTTCAGATGGATCAGTAAAACCAAAATGGTAAAAACGAACACTATTTTCCCCATAAAAATAAGGGAAATTAATTTTCCATTCCAGAAACCCAGAAGTTTAAAAAAAAAAATTTGGGGCCTTACAGATAGATTTACATGCACAAATGAATGAACTCTGTGTGGCACTTACCTTTTTGAAGACGGGCTGGATGGAAGAGAGGGGGGAAAGGGGGAGAGGAAGAGCCCCTTTTTTTTTGGAAGGGAACCCCTTCCTGGAATTTAGGTCCCAAAGTCCTTACCCGGAGTACTTCCCTGCATGGCTGCACTCACTCCCTGCATACCCTCCCCCGCATCCCTTTACACTCCCTGCCCTGCTACACCCCCTGCATCCCTGCTACCTCCTGCATACATGCTACACCCCCTGCTCATGCTACACTCCCGCCATGCTACACTCCCGCATCACTACACTCCCTGCATCTGCTCCCCTCTTTCATGTACACTCCCGAAACATGTTACACCCCCTGATCATGTTACACTCCTAATTCATGCACCCCTGATTCATGCACCTCCCTGCATACATGCTACACCCCCTGCATACATCACCCCTGCATACATGCTACACTCCCTGCATACATGCTACACCCCCCATGCCTGCTTCTCAAACCCCATCGTGTTTCTCACTTTCTTTACCAAAGGACTGCACTGGAGCTTTCTTTGGGCCCATGGTGCTTATTTAGTAGTCACACAATAATCAAGGGCCAAAAACAATGTTGTTAATAAATGTTTTGTATGAACTCCGGGGGTGATGTTCCTTCATAAACAATGCTAGACTGCGTGACAATGTGCATGGGGGTGTGGGTGCTGGTGTACAGGTTCTGTACCATCGGAAAACTGAGAAAATTTTTTTCCAGGGAAAAAGTGATAAAACCAAAATCGGTAAAAACTGAGACAAAAAAACCAAGGATGACTGTATTTGCCAAAATTTGGGAACTTTACCAGAAATCAGCCTAATTTTTTTAGTTTTAAAAAATATTAATTTTGTAATTTTAAACCCCTTTGAGTGGGGGAACCCTGCTCGCAAACTTGCTCATAGTGTCTAAAATTAAAAAAAAAATTCCTATGAAATGATAATTTTTTTCAAAGGAAAGAAACCAAATATAAAATTTTGAGGGAAAAACTTACAGTTCGCTCTCATGAATTTACGATCTGGGGATTTTTCGCATCGGAAATTTTGCCCACTTTGAGCCCTTTTTTGGGCCTTCCCTTTGCTCCATTGCCAAGCTCATATTTATTTGCTAGAACTCCTTTTTTCTATCAACTCTGTACAAGACACTGCCCTTTTACATTTTAAACTCCCAAAAAAGTGATCAGAAATTACTAATTTGAATTTTCCCAAAAAAATTAAGAAAGGCCAATTTCAAAATATGGGCCAGAATAAAATCGACATTCCCACAAAAATAACATTTTCTCTGTTCATTAGTCACATCTCTATTATTATTATTTTTAATTTTTTCAAAAGAAGCGCAAACCCACGGGGGTTTACATGCAGCTGGTCATGGAGGATAGGGAGAAGGGGTTTTTAAGAGGGAGGGGATTTAATAGGGTATGAAGTGCAGCAGGGTAGTGGATGGGCAGGGATAGAGGGTAGCAAGAGATCGAGGTAGAAGAGATGAGGGAAGTGCTAAAGGCATTTTTCAGAGTTTGTGTAGTAAGTCAGTCTCTGTCAAAAAGTCAGAGAGTCAGGTTTAAAAGGAGGGCCCATCAGCAAAAAGGGGGAGGTAAAGAAAGGGCAGCAGGCGAAGTGCTGGAGGTAAATTCTGCGTGCTCGTAGATAGAGTGGGCAGTCCAACAGAATATGGCAAACCAAATTGGAACCTGACAATGCTCACAGAGGGGGGGAGCCTCCCATGAAATACCTGTGAGTCAGTGGTCCCCGGTTTTGGGCATCCCAAACTCGAACATTTATGTAAGTGTATTTTCGTAAGTGCTGTTGCAAGTTTTTTTTGGGGTCTGAAATAGACTAACCTCGGCATTATTTTTTAAGGAAGTAAATTGTTCGGTAATGGCACTTGGCAGCATTCGGGAAACAATTTTGGGGTAAAAACCCGAGGGACCACTGTAAGACAAGGTGGCCGATGCGAAGCGGGAGTGAGTCCCCCAAAACCTCGACACTGGTGACAAGAAGAAGGCCAGAAACCATACTCGGTTTAATAGAATGAAGTTTGTTATTTGCAGGTCAGCCCGGTTGTTGCCAACGGGTGCGAAGGTGGGTAGCAATGACTGCAAAATAGTCCGTGAATGGAACACCCTATATGAAACTGGAAGGTCATGCTGCTGCCCGCGCGCATTCTGCCTGTTCCCCCTTTGTCAACATGACCAGGGACCCGAAAAACAATATCTTTGTGTTTCTAAAATGGAGGTAACCAAAAGTTGGATAGAACTAGGGGTGAGATGTATCAAATTTTGGATAGCCTGAAAAGAATAAGGGATTCTAAAATGACCAAAAATGGTGACACAGGCATAGATAATCGGATAAGTGCCAAAAGAATGGCATAAAATTCAGCTGTAAATATGCTTCCCGAGGATAATAGATGCCCTCGCATGCGCTGTCCGGAAACACTGTGTAATCTCCCCGCTGATGACTTAGGACCATCGGAGACACTGCATATGGGAATGAGAAGGAAGTGGTCAAAAAAAAAGAGAGCGAAGCCCGGGGAGGGGTTTTGCGCAAGGCAGGGGAAAAGAAAAACGGAAGCAGGAACTTCCCAAAGGAGTGGGGGAAAGGGAGATGCCACATGAACAAAAAAAAGGTGGTAGCTAAAGGGGAAGGCAATTTAGAAAAATTTTTTTATTTCTTGCAGGGGGCCACTGACTACGGCATTGGGGGCAGCTTTTCTATCCTTAAAAACTATGTACTTAATATTAGAAAAATTTATTGAGTTTATTCTGTTAAAAATTATTTTCAAAATTACAATATGATGAAATTTTACTGTTTAAATTATTATATAATGATATTAGATCTTAGATTGTTACAGGTGTTAAGATTTTGAATGATAATATGGAATTGAGATTATCTTACGGAAAATAACATTGAGCTTTTTTGACATTAACTTATAATATGAGTGGGGGGTAACATAATAGTAACATATTTTTAAAAAATTGAGATTTTTAAGGAAAGTAACAATGAGCATTTTAAAAGTAGTTTATAGTATGAAAGGGAAGTAAACAGGGTCGAAACAAATAAAAAGGTCATAACATCTTGACAATCCTATAAAGGAAGGATTGTGGAGGTAGAGGAACATAATACGAATGAATGTACAAAGATCGGACAAGGATGGAATGTTTGCTTCTAAAAAGAGGCTCTCAACCGGGAAGAACAAAAGCACCAAGGATAAACGCAATCCCCGGGGTGGATGGGATTAAGGCTGGAAAAAGAGAGGAGAGGCCCCCGAATATATCTGGTCACCATAATCGAGTTTCGATAAAATTAGGGCTGAATGCAGGCGAAGGAGGTTCACGATCAGCCCCCATGAAAGTTGTGCTAGGGTTTTAAGGAGGGTTTAGCCGGCTATGACAAGTCGCCCTTTAGATAGGTAATGTGAGGTTTCCAGGACAATCGCGGCAAACAGGAGGCCGAGAAACCTGACTATCACATTCTGGGGTATGTAGCTGTATATACAATGGATGATCAGAGACCATGAATGTCAAGTAAATTTGATGAGTTTTGCCACTAGAAAAATTTAAACCCCTGAGGGTGGCCCAAAAACCCCGGGTTTATGGCATGCTGGGAAGGGAAAATGCAATGAGGTGACAGTCAGCACCCCACAAGCTATAGCAAAGTCATCCACATTGAGCGATGAAAAAATTTGATGGGAGAACAGATGCCAGATTATTTATAGCAAGGAGAAAGTGTGTTGTGCCAGAACACATCCCTGAGGACACCTTCAGCTTGGGCAAACTCCGGGGAAAAACACATTCCCGGACACGGAAATGTTTTTAGTTAAGAAGGCCTTAAGGAAAAAAGGTAGATTTCCGGAGGCCTAAGGGTGGACCTGGGCCAAAATATTATACCTCAAGTTGTTCATAAGCCTTCTCAAGGTCAAAAGATGGCGATAACCGGTGGTTATTAGCAAAGGCATTACGAATATACGTATCCAAGCGCAGTAAGGGGTCAATAGGAACGGTCCTTACAAAAACATATTGACTAGTGGGGGACTACTGTGCGTCTCTAAAAACCCATCAAACATCTATTAACTAGAGTTCCATCATTAAAAAGCACTGGAAAGGGTGGGATGGTGTGGGGGGAATTTCCCCCAGACCCGGTTTGCGGGGGGAACAATAGCAGACCACAGCTGGGGAATAACTCCCAAAAAATAAGATTAAAGTCGTAAAAGGACAGCAAAAAAGACTGATGTAAATGCTGTAGCAACAATTATGCCGTCTGGCCCATGTCGGTGATCGGCAAGCAGTGTGTGTTCCTCCAGTTCTTGAAGGGTAAAAAAGGGAAATAAGATTCTTCTCAAAAAAAAAATCTAAGGGCTTTAACTCGCGGGGAGACTTAGAAGAAAGGAACGAGGGGGAAGATGGAGCCCCCGAGAAATGTGGACCAAGATTACCATAGTGGCAACAGCAAGAGGGTGTGCTATATCGACACCGGCAACCCGGAACAGGAGCGGGGGGAATTTACCACTCAATTTTGCACTTTCTTAGCTACTTATTGAGGGCAAATGACGGTGGAAAATAATCCCGCCAGCAAGTGCGTTTAGCATGGGATGACACAGGGGCAATTGCTCTCCTCTGCTTAATGGACAACTCTTGGGCAACCTAATACCCCTGTACCTCTTGCTGGTGCCGGTTCGTCACCTGCTTTAGGTACCCGGGGGTTGATTTGGCTTTTATGCTGACCTTCCTATTCTCTGACCTTTATTCCCGGGTTCTCCCTTAATGGTGTAGCAATTTTTAATTGCCCGCCCCTCCCCTCAGACCACCTCCGGTCCCTCATCCCAACGACCAAGACCCCTTTCATGATGATTCGACACTTCCTGCTCATTCATCTCAGAAACGAAGTCTGCCTCCCCTTAAATGCTGTTTCACACTACTCAATGGAAAATTTTTTTCTCTACGACCAACCTCTCCCAATACCTATCTTTCCGATCTAGTAGTTTGGTAAAGCTCTCCCCTGCCATGTAGGTAAAGATATCTCTTTTATGCTCTCAAGAGCGGGTTGCATCATCACGGTCCAGAATGCGGAAGTTTTTTCCAGGAAGGTGGGGGAAAATACCGGAAGCATAGGTATCGGGGGAAATAAACAATGACCACAGTATTAGTTCAGTGAAAAAAAAAGGATCTGGAATAAATATAGGATATCCTTGTAATAACCAGTGTACGCACAGTGATAAACTATTAGGTATAAAATAAAAGTAAATTAAATCCAAAATAGTGTGGAGTGCGGGTGACCCTTTCCCTGGGGTGGTCAATGTGCCAACGACTTTTATAGATCTGAGTTACCCTTTAAAAAAATAGGATACCAGGACAGAATAAGAAAGACCCGTAACCCG